>CBVK0103191709.1:0-16266 GCA_900067695.1 Picea abies | reverse complement strand
GGGGGGGGGGGGGGTAATAGAGCGAGCACATTGACAATTCAAGAATAAATAAATATTTATTTCTAAATTCTCTATGGGAATTCAAAAGATGATCTCCCAAGTTCCCATAAACTGTATAGAAGACCCAAGTTTGAATATCATACTCTTTATGATAGATACAATTTTTTTTTTTTTTGGAACCACACTTAGCCACATGCCCACATATGTACTATGGGGTAGAGTGCTTGTGGATGACAGTATTCGACTGGTGCACATGACTCTTCGAAAACATGAAGGCCTACTTGATAGAGTGAAAAATGTGGCAACATTTGAACTTGAAGCATACTATGTACCTTATTTCTTGAGTGAGTTCCAGTGATGTGTATGAGCATCTCACTCACTCCACATAGGATACAAGAGCTTGAGATGGTCCGATGGGAATATCCGATGAACAAACTTAGGGGAAATTGCATGACAAGTAGATTTGATGATGACTTTTTCAATTGGTGGTCCCACCAGATCATTTCCATAGATGAATATCCATATGTCAGATAGAGCTTCCAACATGATCCAAAGCTAGTGATGCCCCTAGATTCCACCTGGGGTGACATTGGTAAGTGAAAATTTTTTAAAATTTCAAATGATTTAATTTTTATCAATTTTTACATGATAAAGAAAGAGGTAAAAAAATATTTTTGGTGTAAAATATGACTAAAAAAATTCTCTGATGAAATAGATATTGGACCGATATGACCACAGTCTTACTCAAAGCATCAACATTGGGGTGGAGATGAGGACCAACCTAGGGGGGAGGTTGAAAGGGTGTTACAAAAAGTGCAAAGGAACCTAGAGGGGTTGACATTGTTGGAACATCAAGCATTGCGGGTTTATCACACTTCTCCTTGATTTAGTCGGTTAGGTAGTGGACCTACATCTGGATACAGTCAGTCGGATGATCAACCAAATATCTACATCAATCGATCAAGTAGTCGAAAATTCTGTCAGTTGGGCATTCAACTAGCGTTCAAAGATAGTCAGATGGTGGATTGACTAGCCCAACAATTGACTACAAGTTGGATGCATGAACATTTTGGTCAAACATCCTTGTCAAGCCGACTAGATAATGCATATTTGATGGATTCAACTCTAACAACCTATTGAGCACTCAACACACCCTCAAAATTTCTTGAAATTTGGGGTACGACTTCTAAGTTTTTCACTATTTTATTTTCATTCATTAGCCTTTAAAATGTTGTTTTTTCTTGAATTTATTTGATTTCGTTTAAGTTTGGTTTTTGATCATTTGAAGAATTAACACAATCCTACACTAAACCCAAAGTATCCATAACCATATTTGAAATATAATTGGATGAGTAACAAAATTAGAAAATGACTCTCGGGTGGTTTGGGCCAAAGAAGGTATCAGGTCGGACAGAGACGTGAAGTTTTAATGAAATTTATAAAATTCATCATAACCACTCAATAGTTGATGGGCCCATCGGGAATCGGGTAGTTCACTCTGCCAACACACGTGAAACCTTTCCCCACATTGTCTGATGCGACTGCCGAGTGAAGGTCAGAGCTCCTTAGGTGAATTTTCCAATTGAAATTAAATGTTAATCTTTGGGGTTCAATCAATATCCATTGCCTGATTAAAACCATCAATAAATCTTATTCATCCATGATCAATGAAGGAATAAACCTTTTGTGAGTTTTAGAGTGCCACATAAGATGCCACATGTCGATCGTATCATTTACATGTCATCATCCGTATGCCCCCCTAGTCATAATGTAGGATTCATTTTATCCACGTCATATGCCAAGTACCATTGCCATGTCATCATCCATATTGAGGTCTCACAATGCCACATCATGCCTTTAGTTTCATGCTCATCATTCGTTGGGTTTTTTTGTAGCGTTGTTTCACCTCATTATAGGATTATTATGTTGATCAGCTGACACCAATGGACTTGTCGATCGTCATTCGAATCAACCATGTATTTCATTTAAACCTCATTGCACTCACACCTGATTACCAATAGTTGTTTTAATTCAGAATTTATTGGCCATTTGATCAAACGAATAAGCACATCTGAACCATCAATTTAATGATCCAATGGTTAATTCTTGCCTTGCACTCATGTGACTATTGACATGTCACCTCACTCATCGGCCAATAAACTATTGTTACATGTTGATCCAGTTCCATGTTGATCTTCCATGTCACTCCAAAATTCACCCGATGCTCGACAAACTCTTTCTCGCATAATGTTGATAGTCCGATAAAAAAAGACAATCTAATTTGGGCCATCGAATTTTTGATCCTCTACTTTGTTTCACCTTGTGAATGAAGTGGGTCCCTTGATGCATCAAAAAATGACTCCTTGAACTAGGTATCAACACATTCTAACCCAATGGCATGATAGTCTTCCATGTCACCCTCACATGTGTGAAACTGATGTCACCTCTATACAGATGCGATCACCTATGATCTGATCGATGTTGCATTTGAAATACACATGAATATTTATGGAACCCAAACCCAAGAAAACCATTGTGTGCCAAGTTAAATGACTCCATGAAAAAAATATAGTCAAGTACGTGCATCAAGTTAGCAATCAAACACTGGAAGGAGGTACTTCCATTGCATTAAACTCCATCACCATGGAAATCTTTCTCCCATGGCTTTCAGATTTGGTTATTAAAATGCATTCTCTCCCAAACTTGCTACATTATTTGCTTAAGTCGAGTGTTATCAATTGAGTGCATTTTCTTGTTCATCTTGTATTCTAATGAATTGAAGTCACAACAACTATTTTAACTTTGGTTTATAAATATCCAACCAACCAATAATTACACATCGAAAGAATGTTGGTAGGTAAGCTCCTTTCTAGTGGGTATCGACATTTCTTGGTATAGGTATGCTATGTTGTGCAACATATAGTTTTGGTAACTTTAATGGGATGTTTTCTGATCATAAATTTTTTTAGATCATAAATGTTTTGATGTAGATGTGATGCCTCCCAGAAAATATATTGCACAAAGGACACCTAAGAGGTCGGGGACACGGTCTAGTGATGCTGAGGTTTTTTCCATTTTTTCACCAACACGAGTAGAAGAAGCCCCAATGACCAAGAATGAAAAACCCCTCATCATGATACCTCCAAAAAATATCTGCAATCTAGTTCCATTCTTTTGGAACACCAAGTGTTGGTGTGCAATGGGTAGACCCAGGGTTCAACATTAAATCACCAACAAAACCCTGAAGATACCGACCCTTTTGGCATCACCCACAAGTAGGTGAAGTCTCACTCGAGTTACCTATGGGGACTACAAGAATCATTATTTTGCAGTCGTGAAGGGAATGGAGACCATTTTAACATTCATTCTCACTTAACATTCATTCAACATGCAATATACCATGTGCATGGAATCATAGCAACACAATATCGTATGACATATTCATCTTACTTAATCATTCAACATGTGTGTGGAACCATTAGATACATATTCATATTAACCCTTAATCATCTATTACATGTGCACAATAAATAGAGTAAACCAACACATCATGAAAAAAAACACATTAGAACATAGGAATTTAACTTGGTTCACCCCAAACTGGGATACATCCACAATGATTGGCTTCTTGTATTATTCATTCATTTTCAATCCTTACAACAGGTGCACACTACACTCAAATAAGATACATCTGTTCTACCCAAAATGTCATATCCATTCGTGCATACAATGCACACTTAGCTCATTTCATCATCTGACTCCAACAACTCCAACTACGTCAACAACTCAACAACTAATCATCATCGCTTCAACACTAATTTATACCCAAAACCCATACATATTTATACATTGATATTAGGTCTTATCCCATTACAAAGTGGACCAAAAGGTCTAACTACTTCTAACTAGTTTCTGTCTTCCATGTGCGTTGAGTCCTAAAATTGTGTTGATTGTTTTCCCTTCCTCTTGGTGCATTTCTCCTTGGTCGACTTGTCGTGCATTTTTCTCTTGCACAATTCCCAAAAATTGTCCAAAATTTCCTACTCCAATGGTCCCCCAACACTCACCTATGGTTAGTCCCGAGTCACTTCAGGATTTCTTCTAGGTCTCCATGAACTTATGAAATGTTTCCCTTGCAGTTTTGATCTTTTCCCTTACTTTTATTTCTTGTTGCGCAATTCCCTCGGTTGTCTCTGCAATAATATGGGTCTTCAATTTTTCTGCACTTTCTTATACCACTTGCTTGACCATGCTCTGTGTAGTTGCTAGTTTTTATATCACCTTGTATGCTTCCTCCTGCAAAGTTTCGATCTTATGTGCATGATCCTACTGCTCCACCCTCATTTGGTTCATCTATGAGTATAATTTTCTATTTTCTACTATTGTTTCCATCTTTTCTATTGGTGATAAAGTGCTCATAACTTCCTTAAACTTGTTTTCCTTTTCCTATGCATCCTGTAGCTTCTGCCCAATTTCTTGTATCTCTGTATCTTCTACCTATTGAGTCCATACTTTTGTTCTTTCTTCATATATCTTGGCACACTTTGCTTCCATACTTCTGATGTTATCTATGGTTTTTTTCACCATCCTCTCCCTTTTCTCTCTTTCCTCTGATGTACTACTAAGTGTCTGGTGTGCTTTAAAATCGATAATATTCATGTGGAATCCTTAAATGGCTTCGCTAATCTTCGACACTTATTCTTCCAATAGAGTATCAACTTCCATTGGTATCTCTGGAAAAATTTTGTACACTTCCTGCACTACATTTTTCAACCTTGATGATCTCTATTCAGCCTCATCCCTCTCCATCATAACTTTGCTATATTCTATATGTAATGTTGACTTATCATTTTTCACTTTAATAAATTCCATTATCATCGACTCTGCGTAAAAATTTATCTCTTGTGTAACACTTGTCTGCAAAATCTTTACTACATTCATCGGCAATTGCATCAAGACTAATTCAATATGACTTAATGTTTGTGCTTTCTCCTACATCTCTATCGAGGTAAACTCTAATGCTCCTATGGATAACTTCATTACTCTATGCTCTCCTAATGTTTCTAGTGGGTGAGATGTCACTAGTCTTGCTTCTATCATATTCGTTGTACTCTCTTTTTGTTCTTGTTCTTCTGTTTGAACTGACATTATCCTAGATTTCTCCAAAATTTGTCACAGTAATGATGTATTTGACTCATGACCTCTTTGCTGGTGGATTAATCGGCCCCAAAATATCAATGACCCATTTATCAAAATCTTGTAATGTCACTTGTGGTACTAATGACATCTCATATCTCCTAGAAGGCTTCCCAATTCTTTGGCAAACATCACAAGTCTTATAAAATTCCTTAGCATCCTTATGAAGGGTAGGCCACCACAATCTTGCATGTAAAATATTCTGAGTTATTTATTTTCCTACGTAGTGTCCTCCTACAACCCATTCATATGCCTCTGACAATATCATATTTCTTTCATGTTCTAACACACATCATCGCAGAATACCATCTACACCTAACTTGTACAAATTTCCTGCTATAAGTTGTTAATGTTCTTCCTTTACTACTAACTTCTTCTTTTGCACAACTGTAAACTCGGGTGGGGTTACTCCTCTACTCATTAATTGAAATATGTCTACAAAATAGTCATAAACCATTTGTATTGTAAATAAATGTGCATCTAGTAAGTTGTCATCTAAGTTTCTTGCATCTTATCCTAATAGTATGTGCGATAAGTGATCAGGTCCTGAATTAAATTTCCTTGGTTTCACAATGAACTCAAAGTCATATTCCTAAAACAATAATAGCCATCTGGATATTACCCCCCCCAACACTGGCTTATTTACCAAATATCTTAGTGCATAATGGTCTGTGTACATATTAAAGTGTGAACCCAACAAGTAATGTCTAAACTTATGCAATGCATACACCATTGCTAATCCTTCACATTATATAGTAGTATAGTTATGTTATGTAGTTGACAACTTCCTACTCACAAATGCAATGGGATGATCTATGTATTCTTCTCTCAATTGAGATAAAAATACACCAAAAGCTATATATGATGCATCCATGTGAACATGAAACTCCTTCTTCCAATCTGGAAATATCAAAATCGATGCGATAAACAATTTCTGCTTCAAAGTATCTAAACCTTCTTGACATTCTTCATTCCATTGAAAATTATTCTCCTTCTTTAAATTTTTTTCCATCGGGGTTGTGATATACGCATATCCTCTAATGAACTTCTTGTAGTACCCTGTATGCCCCAACACTACTCGTAATTTTCTCACTGAAGTCAACAGTGGTAAATAAAAAATTACAACAATCTTCATAGGATCTATCAACTATCCTTTCTTACACACTACATGGCCAAGTAAGATACCAAATGATGCATAGACAATGCACTTCTTTAAATTCAAATATATTTGAAACTGCCTACACCTATCCAACATCAAATGAAAAATCTCAATATGATCCTTCAACATGATAAACATCGTCCAGTGATCTAAGTATACTTCTAAGAAATTATGGATGAAATCTTTAAATGCTTCTAAAACCACTCTAGAGAATATTGTTGGTTCAATCTTCAATCCAAAAGGCATCACTATGTACTGGTAACATCCCCATTATGTCACAAATGTAGTCTTGTATCTATATTCATGCACAATCTTGATCTAATGATACCCTGGAATTCCATCTGTGAATGAATAAACTTCCTTCCCTCCTACATTATCAACACTTCATCTATAAATGGTGTAGGGAATGGATCATGTAAGCAACAATCATTTAATTTCCTCAGATCTACACAAATTTTGATCCCTCCCGTATTCTTATCCTGAACCACCATTGGACTAATCCACTTTGATTCTGCGACAAGTTCAATCATTCCAACTTCAAACATCCCATGTATCTCTGCTTTTACCTTCTTATTATACATCAGGTTCAATATGTATGGCCTCTTTTTCATTGGATTAACATCTGGTTTCAAGGGGATCTTCATCTCTTCTAACACCCCAACAATCTCTTTCATCTCTAAAAAATTAGTTGAAAATAGGTCTTGGTACTCACGCAGTAAGTCTATTATCTTTTCAATAATTTTTTCATTCCAAGAGTCTCCTATGTTTGTAAATTTGGGCTTATCTTCTGTACCAATATTTACTTTGCACGTTCTCAATGGATTTTCATACACAACATATTCAATTTTTGGTCCTTCCATTGCGTACTCTCCTTCAGTTTCTGGTATTTTCACATTTCTTGGATCTTTGTCCTCCTCTTGATCTTCTTTAGCAACATTATAACAATGAAAAAATTCTTCAACTGTTGCAATAGATCTATGTGTGCTACATACAGGTACTAGTTCTTTCGAGTCTTCTGTTGAAAAAATCTTATTCTTGATAACCTGCAAAGTTGAGTCAATCAAAAGAGAATCGTATTCAAAACTAAAAGTTTCCTTAAAGTTACAAGTCAACTCTTCCCAATATGTCATTTCTCTATGTACTTCCAGTTCCAAGGACTAATTCTTCATGATTGTGTCCAATGTGTGTACAAACAAGTGTGTTCATTCTTTCCTAGGTACTTTATTCCATGTCGCAATACACTTTGTAACATTCTCTATCAAACAACTCAATCCTATATACTTCTGCATAATATCTTCAATCTTTGTCTCGAATCTAACTTGTAATATCCTTCTACACTATTGTTAGTCTCCTATTCTATCCTAATGCGCATCCCACTATCTTATCAGGGTCACTTTTAATGTGACGTTTAACGTTAATAATCTTTGCTGATCTGATATTTGAAATTCAAATCCTCTTATAAAATAAGCTACATTGGTTAGTTCATCATACCTTGGAAGATCACATACCTCAGTTCCAATCCATCGCAACACAGGGGTAATTTGAGGACATTTCCTTGTGGAAACTTCGTGCAATCTTTTTTTCCAATTCTCCAAATATTCTTCTAAATATGACATGCATGAACTAATACTTCTCCAACTAATTACACCATCACCTATAGGATTCACATAATCATCCATACGCATGGTCATATTATATAGGTTTTCGATCTCCTTTCCCTTCACTGGTTCTACATATCTTCTTCCTTTAGTAGGATCCAATGACATAGTAATCTTCAAGTATTCTACTTCAAATATCATATGTCTCTTATTTAGGTCAATGATAGTCTGGTTTTCAAAGGCCCAATCAAGTCCAAGTAGTGTCGGGTAAGGTGTGCTTCCATATACTATCTCAATTACTTCGAAATAGGCCAAGCTGTGCACTCCATCAATACTAATACTTACCCTTGTTAGCCTTCCAAGTAGAACAATATTATGTTGACTTTATAATCTCAATTGAATGGGCGACCAGATCAACTTCATCTTACCCATCATTTCCCATGTTTTATTCGGGATGAGATTCACATCAGATCCTAGGTCTAAATTGATGTTGTCCATGTCATATTTTCCTATCTACACATTAAGTCTAAACTCCTTATTTGTTCTCTTCTTGTGGTGCACCTGGTTAAGTGCTCGATGTGTGACAAGTATCTCTTTCTCTTGGGAACAACAATCAATCATTCCACGTAACATACTAAAAGTAGACTCATATTTCATTAGTTCTAAACAACTTTTTATAAAACTATTCAAAGTGATTACCTTGTCAACTTTCCTTTCTGAATGGTTGTAGACTGGTGGCATATAATACACCAATGTCATGTCATACAAAGGTGGCGCATTAAAAGTTGATGCTATCCATTATTCTCCTATCACTTCCTTCAATTCTTGTGTATACATATTTTTCTCCTTTCTAGGGTCAAACAACAATTGAGGCTTTGCTGCTTTCCTGACCCATCGATGGATCCTATTTCCTTGATCTATCGCATCAACTCTAGTTCTAGTTCCTCCGTGCATGACCACTGCTATATTGGTTTTTTCATCATGTGCCTCTGCTACTATAATATATACATTCGGGTTCCTTTTTTCTTGCCACTTTGTGATCAGCTGTGGAAAATCCTCTTTTGCATGGTCTAGATGTCTTAAATATGTACATGTCATATAGGGATTTAGATAGTCTAATGAAAAATGTCCAGGATGATTACAATTATAACACATAATTCATCCTCTTCCTTTGTTGAATCCTCATCTTCTGTGACCTATGAACCCTCCTCTTCCTCCTTGACTACAACCTCTTGGAGTATTATATTTTGGAGATCATCCTTCGGATTCTTCTCCCTAGACTTTGTATGCATCTGAAGTGCTCTCTCTCATCAAATAAAATGCATAACAATCATTCTCTTCATGTCTAAAAAACTTGTAAAAGTTACAAAATAGGTTTCTCGTAGTACTATGATACTTCTCCATCAATGGACAAGTAGTAGGGTGATGACCCATCATCTTGCAAATTTCACACCATACTCCTAATGGATTCAGAGCTCCTATATTCAAATACTATTGAAAAGTTGGACACTTGTTCTTATGATGCCATTTTTTTCTACATGTGACACACCATACCTACTCACAT
Organism: Picea abies; assembly: GCA_900067695.1. NCBI lineage: Eukaryota > Viridiplantae > Streptophyta > Pinopsida > Pinales > Pinaceae > Picea > Picea abies. Next base: position 6,749 of record CBVK0103191709.1, on the reverse strand, counting down.
TTTTCTTTTCCTTTCACAAGTTCCTACAATTGAATACTCAACACTGCTAACTGTGACTTCACTTGAGCCATCCCTACACCATTTTCTCCTACCAGGGATGCTTCTAATTTCATATCAATTTCTAAGGCTTTCGATTGTGACACAATCTTCTGTTGCATCAAAGGGAATGATATATGTGGCAACAATCTTGCAATAAACCACTCTCTATGTTGTTAATCTAGAATTTGGAAAGTTAGTCAATCTTTTAGTATCTTGGATCTTTGATCATAGTCCCACACTGTTTCGTTCACTATTTTCTTGATATCCTTCAACTATGTAATTCACTGTGACTCACACATAGGTTTCTGAAACTCTTTCAATAGAGATTGTCTTACCTATGCCAATGTTATAGTTTGTTCCATATGTGTCATAGTATGATATTTTATGTACCATAATAATGCACGATCTCTGAATGTCATTTCCAACTGCACAATCTTCACATCATCATCCTGGATGTTCTTCACGGTCCATAATGTCTCACAAATGAAAAAATGTTGTTCTGGATCCTTTGTCCCTACTCCATGGAAGAAATGCATTCCTAAAGTAGGATCTACTCCTGCCATCGTGTTTTGCATGTTATTATTTCTTGATAACACTAATTGATTCTGACTTAGCGGACTACTTCTACTACTTTTACTACTATCTTTACTTCCTTCACTAACTAAAATTGACAAAGCTTATGATCTTACCTCATTTCCTGGCGACACACACAAGGTCATGGGTTCGACGTAGACTCTGATCTGAGTGGAATATTCTTCTACTAGACTGAGCTGATGGATATTTTCTTCTGCACACATAATTCCTTTGATATGGAGTATGACACCAATGTCTCTTTCATCGTTCTCACTTTGTTACCCCTCTCTCAACCACAATCCTCTTCTTATTTGGTCAAAATATCTTACCACTACGTAATACTTGAATATCTTCATTCGTTGCACACTCTTATTCTCTCAACATCCTCAGCCCATCTATTTCTCATTCCTTCTCCTCATCCCTATTTATGCTCAGACCATCTTGTGGTTAACCCCCAGTCCCCCTATATGCGAGAAGATGCTTAGCTACTAGGTAAAACAGATTCCATCTTCATAACTCCCTTGTCACACAACACCATCTTAATCCAAGTAGATAGTGACTTCAGGTATCTTCCATGCGGTCCCTTAGAGAATTCCCTTTCAACAACACTATACGACTGAGTACAGTCTATGGAAAATTCAATAATGTAACCTCCCAACACACTTTCCATCTAGTAATATATTGCACATGATACCCGATTGTTTATATTATTGACCTGTCGAATTAACTTAGGAGTCCAATTTCTCAAAACAATAGTATGAAATATTTCGATCTGTTCAACTAATATTTGGATCCACTCTGCTAAAATATTCAAAAAATGAGCAAAGAAAATGTCATGAAAATATGTAAACACATACCTTTGTAGCCATTTCTCTGCGTTGATCCATGGATTATTATTTTTATCTACAAAAAAATCGAACTCCTTCATTTCCAACCATTGTCCAATCTCCTCCATAGTAGGTCTCAACATCCCCCTCAGTTGTAGATCCTGGTCTCGACAACATAACCATTTGTTAGCATGCAGTGGGAAGACCTAGGATTCAACATTAAATCATTAACAAAACCCTGAAGATATTGGACCTTCTGGAATCACTCGCACGTAGGTGAAGTCTCACCCAAGGTACCTATGGGGACTATAGGAACAAGGCTTCCACAGTCATGAAGGGAATGGAGACTGTTCTAAAATTCATTCTAACTTAACATTCATTCAACGTGCAATATACTGTGTGTGAAGAATCATAAAAATATAATAACATATAACATATTCATATTAATCATTCAACATGTGCACAAAACCATCATATACATATTCATATTAACCCTTAAGCATCTATTACATGTGTGCAATAAATAGAGTAAACCAACACATCATGACAACAAACACATCAAAACACAAGAATTTAATGTGGTTCATCCCAAACAGGGCTACGTCCATAAGGATTGGCTTCTTATATTATTCATTCATGTTCAATCCTTACAATAGGTGCATACTGTGCTCAAATAAGATACATCGGTTCTACCCATAATTTCCTATCCATTCATGTATACAGTGCACACTTAGCTCATTTCATCATCAGACTCCAACGACTCTAACTACTTCAACATCTCAATAACTAATCATCATCATTTCAATGCTTGAATGCCACTTTCTACCCAAACCCATACATATTTATACATTGATATTAGGGCTTATCCCGTTACAAAATGGACCAAAAGGTATAACTACTTCTAACTAGTTTATGTCTTCTACATGCGTTGACTCCTGGAAATGCATTGACTATCTTCCCTTCCTCTTGGCGCACTTCTCCTTAGACGAATTGTCATGTGGTTTGCTCCCATGCGATTCCCAAACTTTGTCCAAAATGACTTGCTCCAGTAGGTCCTAAAACTTGTCCAAAATGAACTTCTCCAACACCGATCCATGCGCAAAAAGCATTGCTTCCACACTAGTGCAAATCCCTTCCTGGAACAATCTATTCACAAAATTTAACACTGGAGACTACCCCAAATTATGCAACATAACAACTTGCTGCTTAGGGAAGTTGATGATGTAGTTTTTCCTGCAATAAAGAGGCTTGTGCTACACCTTGTCATTGCCAAGGAACATGTCATGCCCTGTATAGAACTGATGGAGTGGTTCATCAGTCACACTAAAGACCAAGATTGTAAAATTGTGAATGACCAAGGATAATGTATAGGCTCCTTCCTCCCTTAGGATAAAACTATCTGCTACAAACTTCTAGACCCCGATGAGTCCCTTACTAAGGATGTTGTGATTTCATTTAATCAATAGTGTGACACTAGTAAAATACTGAATAGTTGGTAGAAGGAATATAAAACATTGATAAGGAAATCCACCAGTAGGTATGCCATCTCTGGTTTGAGGAAACCATATATGTAAGTTATGATTCTCTTGTGTAGGTTGTATGGCGTAAGGTATTTCTCCCAGTTCTCAGAATATTGGTTACCTTTTTCCTACTTTGTGGCAATGTGGGGTAAGAAATTCAATTATGGAGGTGTCATTTATAAACAAATTAGTTTGAAGATTGCTCAAGCACAGTCCCCAAAACCCGATGGCCCTCCTTTGTTCCACATGGTCTCATTTCTCTTGGATGTGTTGTGTGCATAGAACATATTCCTTGGGATGTTACTTATTTGGAATATTTATGAACTACCTTTACATGTGTATTTTAGCATTCTCTGGGAAAACATGTACAAAAGGTTTTATCCCCAAATTTGTGAGTTTTTCATACCTAGGATCTATTTTCTTGTATTTGGACAAGAGTGTTCTAGACTGTCCAAACAAGAAAAAAAGATCTTAAATTGCATTGGGAACTAGTAATTTGAGGAGAAAAAAACCTATTTGATTATTTATGGAACCAATTGATCCATATGGATGTCGGTGGCCTCCCACCTATTCCAACTAGTGCAATTTGACAGTTTTCTAGTTCGATAGTTTTTACCTAGTTTTCAGGTCCCTAATTACTGGGGCTGTTTTGAGGCCCTAAACATCGTTTTTAGGGCTTTCCACAATCATCATGTGTATAAATCAGATAGACCTTTCCAACGACCTATCGTACGCCTAGAACAAATATTGTATGCAAAAGTTACGACCCCAGGAAGTTGATGTACTAACTTACCCAATCGGGGCCCACATGACTTTTGGCACTTCATCTCCTAGGGTTAGGTTTTTTAATGTCTAGGGTTTTTGACATTCCTGTTTATTGTAAAAAGGCCTTGAGAGCCTCATTGTAATCATATTATTGTGAATGAGTGCAATTTTCACATCTCTTCTCAGAGATAAACCGCCACCATTCTAGGAAGCTTATTTTCCGTTGCATTTTACATTTTCAACTTATTTCCTTATTGAATAGAAACTAGTTTTATTGTATATCTATTATTCTGTTTTAAAAATCTTTTGATAATAATCTGTATTCATTTCGTTCTTCTCATAAAATCTGAATCAATGGTATCAGAGTGGTTTTCTCCTTTTCATTCTTAATGCATGTCCCCAACGAGGTCAGGGTACAAAGATTTGGGTATCGAGCTTGTTTCTCTTGAGGAAAAAATCTATCACATGCCCAAGTGACCTATCATGGTGGGAGAAAAGAAATATGGCGAGACATGAGATCCCTTCAAAATGTTGCTCGAGGAATCCCTCATGCAACAGAGGAACGAGATGATGGATATTTTTGTGCAAATCCTTCGACGACTACCAACAGACAACACATCTTCCTCAAACAGAGGCATCTCCCCCTTAAAGGTACAAATAAACTTCGATATTCCTATATTTGAAGTTCAAATATAAGAAAATGTTGTAGACAAATGGTTGAATCTGCTAGAAGGTTATTTCTCTGTCCATAAATTCTCGAATAGATAAAATATTACTTTTGTGCTCCTCAAAGTCGTTCCCCATGTCAAAGATTAATGGGAAACTTTATGTGAGTAGAAGGAAATAGAGGAACCCTCATTATTTATAGTCGTGGTCACCACAGAGTCGTTCAGGGATGTTATTAAGGAACAATACTACCTTGTTGGAAGTTATGATGACCTGTATACAAAACAGACCAGGCTGCGACAGGAAAGAGACCAAGCGGTGCTCAAGTTCACAAATATATTCCATACCTTGCACACCAAACTAGGTATCAAAGACTTTGAGCGAAATATGAGGCTCAAGTATCGTGACGTTCTGTATAGATACATAGATACAAACCGATTTTATGTTATAGATGAGCACAAGTGCTTCTTCAAATCATCAAATTATTGTTGTTGGGACCAACCCCACACAAATGTATCCTTACCACCACCCTTGTTTACTTGGCTGAAGGCCCATGCAATATGGGAGAATCCGACCATGAACATGCGGTAGAAATTGGCAAGGCCCAAGAAGCTCTGAAGCTCAGTGAGTGTGGTTGGGGCTGGCCAGTCACAGATGACTTGGATCTTGGATGTATCCACATGTACACCATGTTGATCAACGATGTAGCCCAAGTAATGGACCATGTCCATGTCAAAGGATCATTTTTCCAAGTTGGCGTATAGCTTGTGATGCCACAGGGTGTGTAAAAATTGTTGAATATGATGCAAGTGTTCTACCCAAGTCTTGCTGTAAATGAGAATTTCATATAGATACACCACTACAAACATATTGGTGAATGGTCACGGGATATCATCCATCATCCTCATGAAAGTGGCTAGAGCATTTGTTAAGACAAAGGGCATGGCCAACCATTTGAAAAGACCTTCCTTTGACTTGAAGGTGGTCTTCCATACATATTTCTTTTCTATCGGGACTTGTTGGCAGCCACACTTCAGATCAATCTTATTGAAGTATTTGGCCCCTGTGAGCTAATCAAGGAGGTTGTCGATTCAGGGAATCAGGTACTAGTTTTTTACTATGATTTTATTTAGGGAGTGGTAATTAATGTAGATTTGCCAGGTTCCATCTTTCTTCTGTACCAACATGATTGGGATCTTGAAAGGTGATGAGATGGGATGGATGTGCCCCTTGTGGAGCAGTACTTGGATATTCTGCTTGATCTCCTCATTCTCTAATAGAGAGCGACGATAAACTAGCCCATTGGGTAGTGATGCGTCGGGGGTTATATCAATTGGGTGCTTGAAGTGACAGTCCAGAGGTACCCTGATAGGTGAGGAGAAGATATGGGTAAATTCATGGAGCTGGGTAACACTTTCATGACAATCAAATCTCCAAAATTCCGAAAGAAGTTTTTTCGGCAGAAAGATATTTTTTTTCGAACGAACCATTGAACGTCAAATCGAACAATACAGTGACAACGCCCTCAATTTTCGTGTAGAATTTTAGTCGGATGGATTTTTTTCATCCCGCAATCTTTTTTCAGCTGAAAGATATTCCATACAAAAATATATTTCAACCGATATAATATTTCAACTGAAACATTCTTTCGACCGAAATATCTTTTCGGTTGAAATATCTTTCGGCCAAAAAAGTCTTTTGGCTGAAAAATGTTTATATATTTACCACACATTTTAACTGTTCTGGTCTTTTGAGCTCTTGGCGAGTGTGATTTGGTTCTTGAGTGAGTGAGTGATAGTGAGTTTGTTATGGTATTTTGAGCTATTTGTTGCTTGTTGTGGTCTTTTGATCTGTTTGTTGTAGTCATTAGAGCTATTGGCGTAGACGTATTGGCAGAGCTGTTGGCGCGGACGTGTTGGTAGAGCTTTTGGCATGGACTTGTTGGTAGAGCTGTTGGCATGGATGTGTTGAAAGAGTTGTTTGTAGAGCTGTTGGTGTAGTCTGTTGGCAGGTGGACGGGAGGTCATATCTACAGGTATGTAATTATTTTGATTTTAAATTAAATTTATAAGTAATTTAGAAATTATTTTTAAATTATATTTTTTAATTTTTAATTTAAATTGTGTCGTGACATGGACGTGGGGGTCTAGCTCTATGGCCAAGTTGTGGGCACGCTAATGGCTTGGCCACAGGGTTGGGGGTACCAACATGGGTTACATATAAATTTAAATTTATTATATTAGATCAAAATATTTCCTGCCAACATATGTGTGCTTAAGTACCACTTGTATTTCCTGTGTGTATGAAACCCTCAACCATGGGTTTATGCACGTAACAACAGATCTATGTGGCTTAAAGA
>CBVK0103191708.1:0-12117 GCA_900067695.1 Picea abies | reverse complement strand
TAGTATTCCCTGGTACTCCTGGCTAATTGTTCCACAAAATATTCAACCTGTTCATGTTTCCCTTGCTCATTTGTGAATGTGGGCATGTATGGTCTGGGGTTAGCTCTGCTACCTGAGTGTAGGAAGTTGGAAAAGGCTTTGTGCTGTAAGGCAAGGAAGAAAGATCTAGCGAGTTGTGGAGTAAGGGTTTCTAAGGCTCTATGCTTGTAACCATTTGGCTGACGATAATAAAGAAGAGTTGGTGGATGTAGCTCCAGGGTGGGGGTGAACCACGTAAATACGATGTTGTCTTCATTGTGCCTTTTTCTGATGCATTGATGTGATTATTTTCTAAGTGCTTTGAGATGAGTAGATAAATCTGATATATATTCTTATGCTCAGTGCTTATGGTGTGTAGAATGTTAGATATGATCCATGTGTATATGCTAAGTGCTTGATTTGTTATATATGATGTAATTTACCGATGCTAAGTTCTTGAATATGTTAGATTACTGTGAATGGTGTGAATCCCTGTGTTATCAACAAAGTGGATATTAACTACATATTAAATAACCAATAGTGCTAAGTGCTTTATTAAGTGTTAGAATCATATATCTGTGTCCCAGCTAAGGTTGCAAACACCTGAGTCTTACAACCACCCTTGCCTCTACCTCGGGTAAGACTTCATCTGCTTCACAGGTGTTTCCAAAAGGGCTAGTAGTTAGGGATTTGTTGGTGCGCTCTTGAGAGTTAAACCCTAGGTCTTCCATTGTGCCAATAGACTCTCACACATTAATTTCCATCTCATGGATTGGGTTTTGATTTTCCCAAACCACATTTAGTGCGATAAAATTTTGGCGTCATTCTTGGGGATGATTTTTAATCCTCTTTTGTTCCCTAACGATAATTTGACAATCTTATATCCCAAATCCTTTTGCCGTAAGCTTTCCTAGCGACTCCATTTGAGGGAAGTTATATTTACAATTTTTGATGATATTTTCATAAAGTTCATCAGAGACTCCATTGAGGAATTACCCTAAGTAATGGAACCATGGAATCACGAGACTTACCATGGGAATTCCATAACGTGTACCCTTATTTTGATGTTCATAACATTCATGGATATCCAAATCATTGATCTAATAAGTGGAGAGAAATTTTCCCCAAGTTCAATGGTGACCCAACTCTAGTAGTCACCCATGTCATGAATTTTATGAAGTATTCTTCAAGGTTAAATGTGCTACATGAATATGTGCGGATGAATTTTTTTGTATCTTCTATGGAATCAAGCCAAAGGAATTGTCTTGCACACTCGTGTGATCTGAAAAGTATTTGGTATTCTACAAATCTCATTGAATAATTAGATTTTTCAAGATACTTTCTAAGAGCTCAAAGACACTCTTTAAAGAGAAGGTTTTTTGGTGGATGACAAGACAATAAGTGATGAATGTGAAACTTAAGAAGAGTATCATCCACCCACTGTAGAAGAGGTGCTAGAAAAATAATACCCTAAAGAATATATCAATGATGAAGATCGAGATGAGACATCGGTGTCCATTATCTCACTTGATGAAGGTGAAGTTATCTTGCCTCACTTTCCTCCTACACATAAATATGAAGAAATGATCAACATAAGTGACATGGATGATCTTGTGGAAGACACTTCTGATGTGGTTGATAGAGATATTGATTATTTCATACATGTTGGGAGCCGTAGATGGGTTTTGGGTTGCATCATTGTTTATGAAGATGCTATTTACGACGTTGAAGGTATATCTCAAGAAAAAGAGTTTGATTTTTCATCTTCAAAGGAATGGTCTCCATGCGTATATGATTTGAGTTTGAGTTGTCGTCTTCAAAGGAATGGTCTCCATGTGTATATGATTCATATGTTTGGCATCTTGATGACGATATGGTAACATATTTGTTATTTCCATTCAAGGATGACTTGTCACAACATACTCAGGGTGATATTTAGTCATCCTTTGGGATTTATGATTCATATCCTTTTGGGGATATAGATTTGTTCCATGAAAACTTTCAACCACCTTCTCCCACATATTTATATAAATACTAGTATGTGGCCATTCGAAAGAAGTCAAAGACTCATACTACAGAGTAGTAATGTTTTCATCTTGGGGTCCTTTCAAAGGATTTACATATGAAGAAGAAACATGTTTTGGATGTGGGAAAAGAGTCCTTCTTAGGACCTGAGGTCATCCCTTATCTTGTTTCCTCTTATCTGGGGAATCATATGTTTTTCTTGGGATATCTTATATTTTCTCAGTATTTAGGGAGAAGTAATATTCTAAGAGAACATGAAGAGAATATTTCATATGTATATGGTATCCCGCTTAATATATGTATTGATCAGGCTTGTGGCCATTCTCTCCAACAATATTTTTTCCCTCCCACCCATCTCCATGAGTTTTTTTCTATGATTAATTACATTCTTACCTATGCTAATGACTATTGTATGTTTGACTTGTTTTTGTTGTAATAAATTATTAATAAAAGGGGGATATTGATGCATACCCCCTCCCACACTCTGGGTCCACTCGACCTCCTGGTCTAGGATCGTTCACAATTGGGAGCCAAATCATCTCTTTGGGCCCTGCTGAGCCCCCAAATTCTATACACAGGTCATTTATTTCATGCGTAGGTCCAATTATAAGAACCCGCATGAACTTTCTGTCTAAGCCCATTTTCTCCTTTAAATCAAATTTTTCATTTATCCCCTTTTCTCAGTCCAACTCCTCATGATATGACCAAGGGTCATGACTTGGTGCTAACCCAATGTGTGCTACTTTGGGCACTTCACCCTTCGTGATTTTCTAGCTGCATCCAATCCACAATAACACTCACAAAGTGTCGATCATCGAAATGGGAAAATCATATGGTTCTTAATCCACAACCAAATCAATGCCTCTACACCTCTTTTGAGCCTCAATATTCAATGATTTTTCCCCCGATACTTTTCCGCAAACCTCCAAAATCGCCAAATTGGTGAACATGCCCAAGTGTTAAATAGACGACTCCCCGGCCTTGAAAAATGGATGGCTCAAATCTCTTCTTCTTCAGGCTTCAGGAGTTTTAGGAATCCACACAACACAACCCAACATACACGAAGTGTCGAATGTTGAAAAGGCTGACCGAATGGCTCTAGTGCCTTCACAGATCGACGACCCACAATTCGTCTGTGCTCCTACTTCAGTAGATTTTGACAAACCATACACAAAAATCTTCTGAAGTGCTCTATCATCCTACTTCTAGATATGATGACACCTGTCCACTATTATGGAAGACCCTAATGAAATCCAACCTTTAGGAATTCTCTCCCTAACACAACTTAAGTCCTTAGAACCTTGAACTAGTAAAGGTTAGATCCACACTCCATGTGTCATTTCCAATGAACAACCGAGATTCACTTTGGTTCTTGTCCCTTCGGGAGTCCATCATCTTTTTCACCTTCTTCCTCCCGAACCTCGAACCAACAGAGTTCATATCTATTATCCATGTTTCTTCCACATCTAATGACCAGGATTAGCTTCGGCCTTCGGGCCTCTAGATGGTTTCACTCCATGCTCTCAACGTTTTGTTGGAGTGTCTTTCCCCAGAGCATAGGATCCAGTGACACCTGTCCACTGATATTAATGGTGGATATGGGCTCCATTTTTCTAGGTGTTAGGAGCCTTGATAAATCCTTCCACTACAATCCCTTCCTCCTGGAGTGTCAACCTTCCGAACTCCAGGATTTGATGACACGTGTCCTCCCTCTTCAATGATGAGGATCTACTCTGGGGATTCGGAAAATTATTTCCCCAATGCTCCACTTTTACAATCCTGTGGAGTAGAATGCCTACGGACTAAGGGATATTATGACATGTTTCCTTTGAAATGGATGACTATGATTCACTCCTCCCTTCACGAATTCAGGTGGATTGAATGTTCTACACTTTGGATTTCCTGAACTACCATCCCTCTGGACTCAACGATCCATTGAAATGTGTCCTTACAGATGAACGGTCCTGATTTACCCCAGATCTTAGTAGTTCAGGGATCCCAATGCCTCCACACTCCAAAACTCTTGAATGTGTGAAGTCCAAAAGACTTCTCTGAGTAACTCTTGCGTAACTTTTCTGGATCTAATGACTATTAGATCTCCTATAAACTCTTGAATGGATCTCTTCTGTTCAACCCTTGAAACAAAAAAATCCTCAAAATTATGAAGTTCAAAGGGGATAGAGGATTAAACCCCATGCAAATTACTTGGATCAGATGGTTTTCAATCCCCGTGCCTTGATCCAATGACTGAAATTTATCCTCCTCTGTTGCACACTCCTCCTCAAGCCTCGACTCTGATCTAATGATACATATATTCTCTTCTACTGAGATAAATGACTATTGTATCTTCTCCCTCTATGACCTCTATGATTTCCATATGATGAAGGATTTCTCAAAATTTCTGAAAGGCTTATCCTTCTAACTTCTCTCTCTGCGAGCTAACTACTCAACTTCCGCCCACGCTACACCTTCTAAGCTTGAAATTATTTATAATTCAAAGGGTCTTGAATATTTGAATGTTTCTCCCCTGCAAGGTTGTCATCTTGGCCTCTGCTTGTGATCCTAGAAAAATTCTCTCCCTCCTAAGATTTGGTTAACTTTAAGGGACTTCATCCTTGGTGCACACTTTCTCTTCTCCCACAATCCGAGACTTGGAATGATTTTTTATTTCTGACCTCTTGGAAGGGACTCTGTACACAACTATACTATCTCTCCTGAGCTTTGAACTCGCTCAGATATCTAAGAGTCTCATCCCTTTTCTCCCTTAACAAATCCTTTTACCCTCCTAGCAGTGAAGACACTCTTCCTCTTGAGATTTTGTGGACTTGAAGCCACTCAACCTCTGGGTCACTCCTTGCACTCTCTCCTTGAATTTGACTAACACTTAACAAAGTGTTTCCCATGTGCATTATTTTCACTCTGAGTTTCTAAAATGCTTAGACTTAAGAATTTTTCCAAAAGTCTTCCTGCGCACTCCTTGTGCTCGCTCGATGCACTCCTTGCAGATCCTTCTTCACTTAGAGTGTTCAATAACTGTGGTAAATTTTCTTCAGAGTGTTCAACAACTCTTATAGACCTTCCCTGACACTACTCCTTCTGAGCTTTAGAATGGTTTTGGTGTGCCCACCTAGCATTATCTTTTCTGAACTCGAGAGAGAGTTCAAGTCACTCCTTTCAGTAGCTTCATAGAGTTTTCAATACTCTGGTGTGCACTCCTTGCACAAGACTAAGAGCCCAAAACTACTCATAAATCCAAAAATATAGAGAATTATATATAATTCCTACAAAGGGAACATACATGGATCTAACAATATACATAAATAAATATAGAAAACATTCCGAGAATAACCATTCATATTACATAAAAACACATACACCTCATATGCAGGAAAAACTGCTTTTGTATTAATTATGAATTCTTTTGTACAAATATTTACAAAGGATGGACTACAATTGAGTCTCATTTCTTATCCTATCCTCTTTTGTGCTCTCTCTACAACTCTCTCAACTACTCATCCCATGAATTTTGATACAAGAGAATTTTACGAAAGAGGGGCTCCTCGATCCTTCCCTCAAGCTACCTACTCGCATTGAATTGCATTCAATTACATTTAATGGACATCTAGTCTGAACTAGGCCTAAACCTATCTACTTGTCATCCATTGAAGATGACTTCACATGCAACCTATACAAAGGCACATGGTGTGACTTATTTGAACCTTACAACATTAAATTTCATTTAATTACATCAAAAATTTTAAATTTGGGTTCAAAATGAGAGGGTTGGCGCCTCTCTTCCCTTGGAACACGTTCCTCCATGTGCATTGATGCACTTCCTTGCTGGTGCTTTATGAGGTGGAGAGATGCTCCTGCATCATACTCCCACACTAAAAAAAACATGATCTCATGCTCATGGCTCCCCTGCTGGTGAGGTTGAGATCCTCTAGGGTCCCATACTTGAATTTGGAGTTGTCCATCTGATCCTCTTCCTTTTTGTTTCTATTGTTGTTGCTCTGCTACTGTAGGATATCCTATGATCATACTGTCTCTGCTAATGACTATATTCTCTGCTGACTTCAACATCAACCTCCTTATCTCCTCTATCACTCTGTCCAACTGGTCTACTGGCTGGCTCCTCCTTTGCAGTCTTCTCTAATGCATCTCCTCTTCATCAGTTTCCAAATTTACATGTTGGATAAGATGACTCTGCACTATTATCCTTTCCTCCAGGGCTTCCAATCCTTCACACAAATCAATGGGTAGATCAATCTGATCTCCCATGCTATTTCTATCTCTTGTGGCACTGGTTTTCCACTCCACTCCAGATTCAATTTCTACAGTAGTGCCACTGAGTTGTTTCTCAATGATCTCCTCTGATAGTTCTCCTTCTGGCATATCCTCTCCTTGTGCTGTTACATGTCCAACTTCATCTAGCTACTCCTGATCCTAGAATTTTTTGTCAATCTTTACAACTGCATCCCTTTGAAAGTCTTCTTCTGTGCCTGGATTGCTCAACCAATCCTCCAACAACTTCAACTCTATCTCCCACTGAGTGAGCATCTAATCTGAATTCTCCTCTTCTTCTTCCACCTCCTGGGAAGATGTCAATGTCTTCTTCTGTTTCTCTATGATAGTATTGGTTGGTTGTCTCTCCTCTGTTGCACCTTCATCATGTGCATTGGCCTCTACTAGGTTGCTTGGCAGGAATATACTGATTCCTCCAATGATCGGAATATGCCTCTGATCCTCCTCCTTTTTCAGCACTTATTTTTTATATGAACTCTCATATGATTTCAAGAGACTCTCAGATAGTATCATCTCATCCTCCTTGCCCACTTGGAAACTTGAAGTTTCACTCATGCCCTCCTTGCAGTTTATGAGATCTTTTATTGATCTCATATCATTTCCCTCCTGGAAATATCTATTACCACCTCTTCCCACCTAGTATTTTATGAAATCTTCAGTTGATCTCTCTTTCCTATCATTGAGGTTCCTTCCAAACTTTTGTTCACACATGTAAATCATCTCCTCCTCTGTGGAACTAAGGGTTTCATCATGCCTCAACCACCTCCTCAAATTCTACTTCTGCCTTCTGGCAATCAACTATTGGATAAGCTAGTTTACTTTATTTCTCAAGGGCCATTCATACCTCTAGCTTACCTATGCCTCTTTTTTCATCTTCAATATCAACCTGTCAAGCTTTGCTCTCATCTCCTCGAGCTCTTTTTCCTTCTGCTTAAGGTCTCCTTGAGATTTCTTCTTATGGCCTTCAATAATAATCTTTCACCTCTTCTTTCAAGAACACATATGGTTCTTCTCCTTCAGCCCACCTAGTTGTCTACTGACTGCTACACACTTGAAAAAAATCTTCATAGAGCATTAATACTATGTCTTCTCCTTTCCTACCTATAGTCTACAGAAAAAAATCAGCTTTGATACCACTTTCTGGTATAATAAAAACATTTCCTCGCTCTCCTGCTACCTAAAACCAAAATAAACCTCTCATACCACTTTATGGAGACCCCCTCCCACACCCGGGGTCTGTTCGACCTCCTGATCTAGGATGATTCACAATTGGGAGACGAATCGGCTCTTCGGGCCCTGTTGAGCTCCCAAATCCTATACACATGTCCTTATCTTTCATGCGCAGGTCCAATGCTAAGAACCTGCAGACGCTTTTTATCGAAGACCCTTTTCTCTTTTAAATCAAATTTGGCCTTTAGACCCTTTTCTCAAGCCAACTCTTCATATGACTAAGGTTCATGACCAAGCGCTAACCCAAAGGGCACTACTTCGGGCACTTATCCCTTCGACGATTTTTTAGTTGTGTCCAATCCACAATAATGCTCACAAAGTGTCGATCATCAAAAAAGTTAGATTAGATGGTTCTTAATCCACCACTAGATCAATGGATCTATGCCTCTTTCGAGCCTCACACTTCGATGATTTTTCTCCCGATTATTTTCCACAAACCTCCAAAATTTTTGAATCAGTGAACACGTCCAAGTGTTAAATCTAGGGCTCTGAAGCCTCAACAAATGGATGGCTCAGATGTCTTCTTCTTCGGGCTTTAGGATTTTTGGGCATCCACACAACACAACCAAGCACACGCGGAGTGTTGAACACTGAAAAGGCTGATCAGATGGATCTGGTTCCTTCACAGATTGATGGCCCACAATACATTTACACTCTAGCTTCAGCAGATTACAATGCACCATACACAATATTCTCCTGAAGTTCTCTATTGCCTGAATTCCAAATCTGATGACACGTGTCCATTGTGATGGACGACCCTGAGGAACTCTGGCCTTCAGGAATTCTCACCCCAACACAACTTAATTCCTCTAAACCTTGAATTAACAGATCTTATATCCATGCTCCATGTGTCCTTTCCAACAGATGGTCGAGATTCACTCTGGCTCCCAGCCCTTCGGGAGTCCACCCTCTTTTGCACCTACTTCCTCTTGAACCTCGAGCCAATGGAGTTCATATCTACTATCCATGTGTCTTCCACATATGACAGACATGTTTGGCTTTGACCTTCCTCTTTTGCCCCTACTTCCTCTTGAACCTCGAGCCAATGGAGTTCATATCTACTATCCATGTGTCTTCCACATATGACAGACATGTTTGGCTTTGACCTTCGGGCCTCCGTATGGTTTCTCTCCATGCTATCAAATTTTCCCCGAAGTCTCTGTCCCTCGAAGCACATGATTCAGTGAAACCTCCACTGAGATTAATGGTGGATATGGGCTCCATTGTTTGAGGCTTCAGGATCCTTGAGAACTCCTTCCACTATAATTCCTTCCTCCTGAAGTGTCTACCTTTCAGACTCCAGGATTTGATGACACGTGTCCTCTTGCTTCAACGATTAGGATATACTCTGGGGGTTCGACAACTTCTCACCCCAATTCTCCAATTTCACAATCCTCTGAAGTAAAATTCCTCTGGACTAAGGGATCTACTGACACATGTCCTTTGAAATGGATGGCTACGATTAGCTCTGCCCTTCTGGACTTCAGGTGTCAATTGAATGTTCCACACTTCAGATTTCCCATACTACCATCCCTATGAAATAAATGATCCGTTGACGCCCATCCTTACAGATGAATTGTCCTGATTTACTCTAGATCCCTAGACTTTGAGGATCCCAATGCCTTCACACTCCAAAACTCATGAATGTGCGAAGTCCAAAGGACTTATCTGATTAACTCTTGCACAACTCTTCTAGATATAACTACTGTTATATCTTCTGTAAACTCCCAAATGGATCTCATCCGCTTGACCCTTGAAAGAAGAAAATCCTATGAACTTATGAAGTTCAAAATGAGTAGAGGGTTAAATCCCTTGAAACTTACCTGGAGCAGACGATTGTCGATCCTCACTCCTAGATCCAATGGTTGTAGTTTATCCTCCTCCATTGTGCACTCCTCCTCGAGCCTGGACTCTGATCTAATGGTCCAAATATGATCTCCCACCAAGATCAATGGTTGTTGTAGCTTCTCCCTTTGTGAACACTATGATTTCCATATGATGAAGGATTTCTCAAACTTTTTCAAAGGATTAGCCTTTGATATTCTCTCTCTGTGAGCTAACTACTCGAATTGCACCCATGCTACACCTTCTAAGATTGAAATGATTTAGAATTCAAAGGGGCTCGGCCCTTTGAACATTTCTCCCTTGCAATAATGTCATTTTTGCCTCTTCTTGAACTCTTTGAAAAACTCTCTCCCTCCTAATATTTGGTTAACTTCAAGGGACTTCAGCCCTAGAGCACACTTTCTCTTCTCCCACAGTCCAAGACTTGGACTATTTTTGGATTTCTTCCCTCCTTGCAGGGACTCTGTACACAACTATACTATCTCTCCTGAGATTTTAACTCACTTGGATCTATAATGGTCTCGACCCTTTTCTCCCTTAAAAAATCCTTCTACCCTCTTGGAAGTGGAGACGCTCTTCCTCTTTATATGTTGTGGACTTGAAGCCACTCGAACTCTAGTGCACTCCTTGCACTCTCTTGCTGAATTTGACTAACACTTAACATAGTGTTTCCTATATGCACTCTTTGCACTCTAAGTTTCTAACAGACTCATACTCAAGACTTTTTCCAAAATTCTTTTTGTGCATTCCTTGTGCTCGCTCGATGCACTCCTTCCAGAGCCTTCTTCCCTCAAAGTGTTCAGTAACTCTGGTAATTTTTCTTTAGAGTGTTCAACAACTCTGATAGGATTTCCATAGAACTAATCCTTCTAAGCTTCATAATGGTTTTGTTGTTCCCACTTGGAATGCTCTTCTTTGAACTCAAGAGAGAGTTCAAGTGAACTCCTTGCATTGGCTTCACAGAGTTTTCAATACTCTTGTGTGCATTCCATGCACAATCCTAAGAGCCCATAACTACTCATAAATCCACAAAGATAGAGAAGTATATATAATTCCTACAAAGGGAACATACATCCATATAAAAATATATATAAATAAACACAAAAAAATTAAAATAATAGTCACTCATATTACATAAAAACACAGACACCTCATATGCAGGAAAAACTTCTTTTGTATTAATTCTGAATGCTTCTGTACAAATATTTAGAAAGGCTAGACTGCAACTGAGTCTCATCTCTTCTCTTCTCCTCTCTTTATCTCTCTCTACATCTCTCTCAACTACTCATCCCATGAATTTTGATACAAGAAAATTTTACAAAAAGAGGGGCTCCTCGAGCCTTCCCTCCACCTACCTACTCGCATTGAATTGCATTTAATTACATTCAATGGACATCTAGTTTGAACTAGGCCTAAACTCATCTACCTGCAATCCATTAAAGGTGCCTTCACATGAAACCTATACAAAGGCACATGGCTCAGATTCTTTGAGACTTACAACATTTAATTTTATTTAATTACATCAAAAAATTTAAATTTGGGTTCAAAATGAGAGGGATGACGCCTCTCTTCCTTTGGAACCCATTCCTCCATGTGTGTAGATGTGCTAGCTTGTTGGATATTAATGAGGTGGAGCGATTCTCCTACATCAAAGATACCTGGATTATATGATCAAGTGGCTACATTGATTATATGACTTCACCCGACATTTTCAGGACCTGATCTTCCAATCCCTAGGGCCTCATGTAAGTAGGTATGTCATCTTGTTTACCTACATTTTCATCTTGATTTATCGTAGTATCTTACTTGCATTTCATATTTTATTTTCATTTTGATCTACTTGCATTATTGATTTACATGTTTCTCTTTCATCATATATATGAAAAAAAATAAAAATTCTTTTTAGATTAGTTGTCAATTTGAAATTTTGATTTTGATTGTATGGACAAAGGGTGAGTAGAGACACCCTAGATTTTACATTTTTATGTTTTAGTGTAGGAAAAGGTCATACTAGGATATTTTGAGGTTCTCATGCACTCTACGATGAGTAAATGTCTCTGAGTAGGAGCCATATGTTATCCCCAAATTCTAGGGATAACTAAGGAGATGATGTCTCAAGGCCCTCGGGCTGTAGACATGGAATACTGAGAGACAAATGACTGACAACGTACACTTGTAAAGATAGAGGCCTGCCTCACCACCACATATCTCAGATTCATCATGATGGTATCCACCACATCACCTTGCTTCCAGAAGACATTGGGTCTTGCTCCATGACGTACAAGCCAAGATTTATGGTGAGTGTCATTTCAATATTTGAGGCATTTGAGTCTGTTGCATTTAGAAGTTGATTTTGATTCTATAATGTTTGTTTGGAAGTTATTATCTTTGCCTATTTTCACCTTGGAGGTTGACATTATTCCCTAATAAGTGGTCTAGAGGGGGGTGAATCAGTATGATCACAATTAATACTTTTAATCACTATATAAAACATCAAATAATTATCACGAGCATTCAAAAAACCATAATTCAATGCATATACATCACAAAAACACATTACAACATATTTTTACGTGGAAACCTAATGTTGGAGAAAACAACATAATAATTTTCTTATTTATCAAAGAGTACATTCATTGGAAGAACCAACTTCCTATTTCTCCAACTACAACTAGAAGGAGGCTCCAACCCCCT
>CBVK0103191705.1:0-12106 GCA_900067695.1 Picea abies | reverse complement strand
TCTACAGGCAGTCCCACCCGCCGGGGCCCGCCCGCCCGTCAGATCTCCAAGTGGCCTACTGACGCCCGGGGCCCACATCCCTCCTCCACTTCGTTGACTCCTAACTCCACATTTTACACGCTCCACCCCCGGTTCGCTTCTGCCCGTTGTGCTCTGTTCGGTAGGTAACTTCTCTTTTCCCGTTACTTTTGTTGGGATGATGAGTCAGCAGCATTATATGTGGGCCTCTGGGTCATATGGCATTTAACCAATAAGCTTTCATCAAAAACATGGGATGTGTCGTAGTAGTAAGATTTGTAATTATTATGAACATTCATTTCACTTCACTTTTTCAATATTATTGTTGAAACTATGCTAGATCATTGAAGAAAATTAATTTTATTATGTCAAAACAATTTTTTTTTTCCGATATATATACAAATTTCAACATACTAAGATCTTAATAATATGATAATATCAATATGATGAGAATGGATATTTTAAAGTAGTAAAAACTATTTCAAGATGTAATACATTATCGTTATTACGGATTGATAATATTAATATGAAAATAATGAGAGAAAATTTTTTAGTTGTAAAAATTATTTTAAGATATCAAATACAATGTCATTGTTGTGGGTAGTGCATCACAACCATGTAACGATTGTGTAATAAACTTTCTTTTTGTCATTAGAATTTGGCAATATAGAAAATCATAGTTCACATCGATTAAGAACTCTAATTGAATTTTCAATGATCCGAGTCGATTTGGAATTAAACAAGCTTTTGGGCACAGAGCTTTGACCATGGTGGAACTTTGACCACGCCTAAAATTTCTATCAAATTTGTGGTCGAAAAGAGAGCCCTTTCGCTATAACTCATCCTTGTGAGATGGCATATAAAAGGAGAGGAGATTGTAAGCACGCGCACACACACACACGACATGTCTCATAAAGGAGGGGGAGGTCGAGCAAACACATATATTCATTCTACAACCAATCAACCATTATGTTAATATGAGGTTCACTACTTATGTGGACACCTCCATAGACATAAGGATTGTCGTACATTGAAATTCGTGTGTGTGTGTGTCAAAGAAGGTGTTTGACCTTACGAAGTTGATTTCTCTTTGTCATCAAATGGGTATAACATATCTTTGATATGCGAAATCGGTCTAAGTGGGCATTAATAAGATACTTTATGCTTTTTATTATTCACACACAACACGTTCTACATGGGATTATGAGAAGGTTGGACAAGTATATACTATCACCTCACAACCAATCAATCATTATGTTAATAGAGGACCGCTACCTCTTTAAACACTCTTATTGACGTAAGAATCATGATATATCAAAATTTATATGATAGATTGGAAAAATATTAATAATAATAATAATAATATATTTTAAGGTCACGACCAAGCCATACACCAAATTGGTGTATGAGATCCCCTTGTTTGTCAGATAAGGGACCCCCTCAACAAAGCGATTTGACTGTTAAATTCTACAGAGATGTATATACCCTACCCCTATAGATTTGAATGTGTGACCTCCTAGAATGAAACATATATTCTTAACCATTAAACCCATTCAAATTGTAGTCAATAAATCGATTTTCAATTTTTTTAATTAAAAAATTAGTACATTTACAATTTAAGATAAAAGAGATGTCAATTCTTTGTTTGTTGATTGGTATAATCCTCGTAAAAAATTTATTGGGATCAAATTCGACAACTAGCATCACAAGAAAAACAAAGTACCACCTAAAAAATAGATAGAGTGGCATATGTTAGAATTTAATTTATGCTTTTGCAGTGTGACATAATAGTGAAAAAGTAGTTCACTAAAAGTATGTGAGGTTTGTTGTGCATCGTAGATGATTTACCATGCATTCAAAAAAAAAATAAGAATAGGAAATATGGTTTATTAGGATTTATATGGTAGGGTGGGAGAATGTCGATTTGGTAATTTAATTTTTTACCAATTTTTGTTTTTATTATATTAAGAGAAGTAAGAGAAATAAGGTGATTTTATAATTTAGGATAGGAAGAATGTCAACTTTTATTGATTTGAGTAATGCTAATAAAATAAAATGATATCGAATTTAACTACTTACAAACAAAAGGAAAAAATAATTGCAATTTTTTTTATGTCGCATAGATTAGAATGTATACTTTTTTAGTTTGACATAATTGTAAAAAAGTTTTGGATGGAGGTTTATTTTTTATTTTTTAATCCGAAAACACTTGAGTTTTTGTTAAATTGTCCTTCTATGAAGAGCAGTATCTTTATTTTTTGGTACCTAAAACCACTTTATAATATTTTATAGTTGATTTTTTATTAAATTGTCCTTTTATGAAAAATATTTTCTATGTCATCAAAATTATTCAAAACTTGTGCTCAACATTATCCAAATTCATTACAAGGGT
Source organism: Picea abies (assembly GCA_900067695.1). Lineage (NCBI taxonomy): Eukaryota > Viridiplantae > Streptophyta > Pinopsida > Pinales > Pinaceae > Picea > Picea abies. The sequence continues at coordinate 9,696 of CBVK0103191705.1, read as the reverse complement.
TTTGATTAAGAATACTCGTATTAACACAAATATAATCACTTCATTGTTTATCTCCAAACCACACACTTATATACTACCCAAAACTTTTTAATCTAGCATATCTTGAGTGACCATTTTATCTATCATCAAACATTTTAAATAAAATAATAATAGTATTTTTTTTTTTTTTTTAAACAAAAAAAAATTGCAATACTAAGGTTATCAGATATAATCTCAAGACTTTAATATGTAGCTACATCATCATTTACAAACAAAATCTAGCCACTTCAAATATATAGTTAGTAGTTTGTAAGGACAAAATTTCCACTCTTACTAAAAAATTCCAAATCTTAAATTGTTAACATATTTTCTTACACCTTAAAAAACAATTTCTTATCCAATTAAAAACAAATTTAAATCATACTACAGGACCTAAAAAATAGTTTCAACACAATACAGTTTCCAAGAATACTAAAAAAACACCAAGAAAACCCAAAGTTAAAGCACATGATGTCAAATCCAGAGAGTACAAAGTTATGGGATAAGGCGACAAAATAGAAAGAGAAAAAGATGGACGAATAAATAATTAATTGAAAGTCAAAAGGTGGGGGGCCAAAGTTAAAAGGGTAAATTGAAAATTTCGAGAAGTAAAATTAATGATGTTAACATTACAACAAAAAAACCTTAAATTATTTGACACTATTCAACATTTCGATTTTGATAATTTAAACATTTAATTAAGAGTGAAATATTTTTTAAATATATTTAAACTATATATATAATAAAATAATATTATATAAAATTTAACATTCGATTAGATTTTGATAATTTAAACATTTAATTAAAAGTATATATATATATTACAAAACAATATTATATAAAATTTAATGTTAAATTTCATTATATAAATTTTAGGCTTGAGTCATGTTAAAGAAGATCACGAGTCTAAAAAAAATTAAAATAAATTTGATTACCCATTTTTCACAAATATTTATATTCTTTGAAACCAGCTTTTGTCTTTTTCATCATTTTTTATTTTCCAGATCCATTGCTCGATGACTTGTTCCACTTTAGATGTGCATTAATCATTCCTATATATATATATATATATATAAAAAGTTGACTATTTTTAACTCTCCATCATAGTGATATTGAAATTAAATTAAACTATTTTTTTAAATTACCTATTTTATAAGATATTTATTATTTACACGGTTTATTAAAATTAAATTAAAATAATTTTTATAAAAAAAAATATTTTTATTTTATAATATAAGTTATCATTTACAAGGGTTAAGAATATGTATTTCATCTCCTTAAAATTATATTATTATTATTATTTTGAAAATTATAATTTATAATATTTTTAAAAATTATAAATAAAATATATATATTCTAAATATATAAGTTCTTTAATAAATCATAATATTAAGCAAGTTTTCTAAAAAAAAATTATAAAAATTATATTATTATTATTATTTTGAAAATTATAATTTATAATATTTTTAAAAATTATAAATAAAATGTATATATTCTAAATATATAAGTTCTTTAATAAATCATAATATTAAGCAAGTTTTCTAAAAAAAAATTATAAAAATTATATTATTATTATTATTTTGAAAATTATAATTTATAATATTTTTAAAAATTATAAATAAAATGTATATATTCTAAATATATAAGTTCTTTAATAAATCATAATATTAAGCAAGTTTTGTTAAAAAAAAAATTGTATAAAAGATTTTGAAACATTGGAAGTTCAAAATCTCTTACAAAGTTCTTTTCCAAAAAAAACTTGCTTAACTTTATTTATTCTATTAAATTTATTTAAATATTTAACATATTCTTGATTTAAAAAGAAAGTTTGGTATGTATTCTAATTTCATACATATTTTAAGTATAAAAAAAATTTCATAAAATATTCTTCAAATTTTGAAAACATGATATACCCCCACTTACGTTTGCAAATCATATAAAAAATATATAAAAAAAACTTGACCTTGATGAAGGGTATGAAACTCCTCGTTATTTTCTTTGACCTTAACAGCTATGTAAATATGTCATATCTAAAGTAGCATTTTATTTCACTTTTTGCCCTTCCCAAGGGCATAATAGTTGATGGTAAAGTGCAAAGCAGCTATGAAAGACCTAATTTTTTTAATGAAATTTGAATTATTTTGGGATTTGTTGTATGTGATGTTCAATTGTTTAATAATTAAAAGCATTAAGGTTTAAAGTGGGACATGGCAAATCAATCACAGAGAATATTTGTGACATAGTTTCCCTATGCAAAGTGGATAAATGAATGATTGTGTTTGACATAAGAAGTTGAGATAGGACATTTTAACGATTTCCAAGACACTGCAAGATGCCATTTCAAAGTAAAAATAATGTGAAAGAGAGAGGACCTCATAGACTTTTTCAGATTCTTTCCTTCACATTTGGATTTGGTGTTGGGCATCCTTGTGCCCCTGTTAGGTGAGGACAAAATCAATTTTAAAGGCTCATGATGTGACATTTAATATTTGGGAAGATGCACCTTTGATGGTAATATGGTTTCAGAGTGTTGCATTTATGAATAGTAAGATATTTATAAAAGTTGTAATTTTTTTTTTTTTTTTTTTTTTTTAATATTTGTATTTGAGAGAGTTAATAAGTGAATAAATTTAAAGTTTTTTAAGTTTTTTTAATTGGTGAAGTTTAAATTTTAAATAAATAAAAAAATTTGAAGATAATTTTTTTATCAAAATTTTTATTAACTAAATGAAATTATATCTTTTAACAAAATTCTTATCATATTTAAGGAGAGAAAAAAAAAATGAATTTATTCACTTATTAATTTATTCTTACTTATGTTAAAAGTAAATATTTTTAATTTTTCATTTATTAATAAACATTTAGATATATAATAAAAAAATATTTATCTTTAAAAACTAACTTTTGAAAATAAATATTTCTATTAAAATAAAATAAGTTTCATGCCTAGAAAAACATATATATATAACATGTTAGAAAAGTATTCATATGAGATGAATTTTAATCATGGGATATGTTATTTGTAGGTATAATACTTGCAATTGTTATATACATCATATAAATAATGATTATAAGTTGTACAAGCTTCAAATGTGCATGGTGGGTTGTCTAGTTGTTGAACTTGAATAACATGTTCATGTTTGTATTAGTGTTCACTAGTTGCAAGCTTTGTGTGAAATTAGTGGAATAGATACCGCTTCATCATCGTCATATTTTTTTTTCTTGCCTTATTTTACTAGTGTTGGCATTAATGAAGGGTACAATGGCAATGTTGTGAGTTATTTGTGGGTTTAAGTGGTAAACATTTTGGGTTTGGAAGGAAACACCCACTGTAACCGAAGTTAGAGGCTCATTCTTTGAACATGGGTAACAAGAGACCCAATATATATGGTCAAATATTAGAGCACAATCTATGTTACCTGGACTTGGTTCAAGTTTTTCTTATTATCAACTTAGACTTTGGATTCTTCATGTAGTAGTGGAGGGTGTCCAATACCGAGACACATAGTTTATGGTGTCAAACCAGAATTGATGCCTAGCCTACCCCTCCAGGCCAATGTAAACATTACGAACAACATCTTGTTCTAGAAGGTTTGGGTGTGATCTCTTAATTAGGTAATTGATAATTAGAAGGGTTTTGATGGCACATTTCCACTGTAGGGGTGGTTGTTGTGTGTTGTTCGATCTTGAAGATGTGAAATGAGGTTTAAAGTGTTGTAACAAGACACTGCAAAAACACACTATAACATTATGAATTGGACTCTTAAATAGAAAATGAATTTGCAAGTCAGATACACCATGAAAATGGCGCTAGAAATAATTGTATCATTGACACTGCAAAACATATTCTAGTAGTTTGAGAATGAGAGAAAGAGGTAGATGCCTTCCTGAGGAGTCATCAAGGAAAACATTTGAAGCTAAGTGAATAGGTAAAAACTTTGCAAATATTCATTAGTAGAATAATGTCTCACCTTGGTCTCCCTCCAAAAGTAGTTTATCCATCCTCCTCCTCTTGTTGATTCTAGCTCATTTGAGGACCCCCCACTTTGTGACATTTCCTCGACCTTAGAGAGCAATAGGGCCATGTTCACACTCAAAACTCAAAATTAGAATATGGCACAAACGAGACCCATGTTATAGCCAAATTTGTAAATTAAAAGTATCTAGACATTATTGAAGCAAAATCATTGAGAGAATGCACAAGATGTAACCCCACATGTGCGAAGATAAATTTAATAAAAAATTGAATAGGTACAAATTCTACATTATTATTTACATTTGACCAAGGCTATTTCTACTCTTTTTTTTTTTTTGGTTGCAATGCTATATGGTTAGGCAACAATACTTTCTAATATAAATTATAATTGTTATTATAAAAAAGAGGTCATAGTACAACTACGCTGAATGAATTTTACCAAAAACCGTCAAAGTTCTAAAGTCATCAAATATACAACAACTATGTGGCAATAGTTCTAAAGTCATAAAATATACAACTATGCACGGCAATAGCATAATATTGAAAGAAATGTACAAATGGACTTTGCATAACATCATCATTACACATGATGTCATCATGATGTTAAGCACCTTGAAAAGGAAACATTTACACATATATTATATAATACACAAATTTAAATGAATCATGAGTAACATGTATCCTCAAGTGTAAAATAGGATAATAAATTTAAATGAATCATGAGAAAGATATATCCTGAAGTGTAAAATAGGATAATAAGATTTATTATTTAACAATCTGTAATATTGGCTTAAAACAATTTTATAGTTTGGTTAAAAGTTTGATTCAAAAGTATTATTAGTGAAGAACAAATTATACATAGAGTGATCTAAGCAAAATAAAATAATTTAGTTTAAATATGGTATGATTTAGATTTTTTTGTTTTTTTTTATTATTATTTTTATTTTAAAAGTGGTTAAAATTTTAGAAAAAATGATAAAAAATGTAAATATCAGTTATTGAGATTGCACAATCTAAGTATAATAAAGATTTTTTTAGAATGATGAATCTATTTATACATTCAAAAATGCAATTTTAACAATTAACATTTGTATTTTCTCAAAAATTATATAATCAAATTCTGATAATGATAATTACGGAAAAATATCCAAATCATACAAAATTTAAACTTCTTTAAATAAAATTATTACCATTTTTTTTTAATTATATTTAATTATAATTCAATTTTTCTTATAATTAATAATTCAATCCTTCCAATTAAAAATTACTTTATTAAATTTAATCTTATTAATTTATTTATTTCACTTCATTTTATTAAATTTAATCTTATATATTAAAATATTCCAAAATACAAACACAATTCAACTTTAAAATTCCAATCCTAATTATAACTAACTATAAAAACTTGCACATTCAAATCTACCCTCAACCTAAAAAAAACTCAAACTCTTACATAGAACAACTTTATTAAGACATAAGAACCTTTCTCGAGGCAAATATCATTGAAGATCTATAATATTGTATTGGTGTTAGTTAAAAGTTAAACATAATTAAAATGGTTAATTAAAAGTTAAACATAACTAAAATTGTTAGTTAAAAGGTAACATAATTAAAATGGTCATGTAAAAGCAAAACACTATTACAAATTTTCCTTCTTATACACACGAATTTTGCATTATGGTTTAAATAAATACATAATCTTTTATTCTAAAATTTAATTTCATTTTATAAAAAATTAAAACATTCAAATGAATATAATTTAAATTGTTCATTTGCTTATAACAGTTAAAAAAACTTCACAAATACTTACCATTAGTGTTAAATATGGACTTAAACAAAATTCGTTTTTCTATCATCATAATGTTAAGAAACCTTTGTGAAATGGGGATGTGTCATGTTGTTTTTATGTTTATGTGTTGCATGGAAAATGTTAAGAAGTATTTATATGGTTTAGAGTATTTGTTACACAAAAAAAATTTAATGTTGTTTTATGTTATATTTTATATTATTTAATATAAATATAAGAAAATAAATTAAATATTTTTTTGTTTTATATTTAGTTTTATGTTATATTTTATATTATTTAATATAAATATAAGAAAATAAATTAAATATTTTTTTGTTTTATATCTAATTATTAGACTATTATTGCATGCTTCATGCACCTCGTTCGCCACATCCCAATAGTTTATAATGACCTAATCTTCTCAAACTTTCACAAGTAGGATTGATATCTTTCCATTGACATTTGCTTTCCACACTCATCAAAGGGTGTTAAGCCACAAGTTAGTCTTGCAAATTGGCTTTTATATGCCACTATTGTTATGTCTAGTAATCCTTTTTCATAAACAATGATTGTTGGGTTTAGGTATAATTATGGAGGGATTTACATAACATATTTTAGGTATATTTGGATTTAATCAAAAGAGTCGCTTTCTCATAAACTTCCTCATTATTAGTATTGTTTCTATTTCTAGATTAACAAAGACTTTATTATTACTTGAGGTTATTTTAGAGTAAATTCTATTGTCTCCACTTTCATCTTGTTTAGTTTGAGGTTTATTCTCTCCATTTTAGGATGGAAATTAATCATCACATATCTTGTAATCAATAAGGAGTAATTGGAAGAGCACTTCATTTTCTCATGATTTCTTATTATGAAATCTATGACAGATATTATATATATATATAAATCATTATATTTTAAGTTATATTAAATATGGAGACTATAAGTGTGTTGTCATTTTCATTAGAGATCTTACTATGTTTTAAATGAAATTGTTATATACACCTAGATCTATCTCCATCTAAAACCTTTTATATCACTGACATATTAATCATGTAGAAAGGAAGAGACACATGGACCATATCAACTTTCAAAGGAGCACTCAATGTTAGTTATCATCTACACTTTAGAACTCAAGTTTCATTCATAGTATAAATTCACCGTGATGTATAACTCTTTTTTTTCTCAACCTCTAATATTAAAAGAAATCACTTTTTTCTCACCTTTTTCTCATAAATTTATAGCTAAACATAATCTTGTATCTCTTATTTTCTTATCTATTTTTAACTCTCTCAAGTTTCTTATTTTTGAAGGCAGATCGATACACTACTATCAAAGGAGCAATGGTGGTGGCTAGGGTTTATCCCTAGCTTCTCGTGGTGGTCTGTTTGGGGCTAAGCATTTCCTTGTGGAGGTCGTCTCTTCGACAATGGCGGGTCCTTCCCCATTTGATGTTGTTTTTCCTGGTTTCGGGTCTTCTCAAGCTGTGACTTCTAGTGAGCCGTCAGCATGCCTTCTCATGGGTTCTCCCTCTAGTCTTTCATCAAGGGCAACTTTTGTTTGGTGTATGAGGGCTCGACTTTGGGTGCACGCTAGTGGCTATTGTCGGAGTTTTGGCGATGGCGGCTTCAGGGGTTTGTTGCGGCGAGAGTTTTTGTCTTCTCTTTGATTTTTTTGGAACTCTCTTGACCTCTTCGTCCTTGGTAAGGTGTTTTATGTTGCGGTTCTTCACTTTTTGAAGCATGCTTGCAGATCTTTGGGATTTTTGCTGGTGGAAGGGTTTTTTTTTTCCTTTTTCTTCCTCTTTTCAAAAGAGGTTTTGGGCCATAGTTTTGATATCTTCACTGGGGGCGTGTGGTGTTATAGTTAATACTTTGAGGTCATTTGGGGGCGTGCAATGTTTGATTAACACTTTGAGGTCCTTTGGGGGCATGCGGCTTTTGGTTTTCTCTTTCTGGTGTTTGATGGGGGTTTTTCCCCATTCAAATATCTTTTTATACCCTGTGTGTTCGTTTTCATCTTCTGGTGACTTTCTGGTTCTTTAGGCACTATGGTAGTTTATGTTTTTGAGCATGGACTATGGTCTAAGAATGCTATGAACAAGATATGTATATTATGATAAGAATGCACTTATATATCAATATAATGAGTAATTTTTTGTTGGAAAAAAGTTCATATTCATAGTATAAATTCACCATGATGTATAACTCTCTTTTTCTTAACCTCTAATATTAAAATAAATCACCTTTTTCTCATATTTTTCTCATAAATTTATAGCTAAACATAATCTTGTATATGTGTATCTCTTATTTTCTTATCTATTTTTAACTCTTTCCCGGACCAAATCTTATATACTTCTTTTTAAAACTATTTTAAATTTTCTCTTTATAAACTTATTTTCCAAATCTTAATATTAATAATAAAATTAATTAATTTTAATTTTGATATTAATTTTTTTTTATTTTATTTTCTTCATTCCCAAATCTTTTTTTTTAATAAAAAAGATTGTATTTCCTTATAGAGTCTTTGTGTCAATACATTGTTCAAAGTATGCCACCTATTTTTCCACATGCATGGAAACCAAAACAGGTGGCTTGCAAAATATATAGACGTGGCTATCGCAAAAAACCAAAGTTTTAACAAAAACAAAAATTGATTGTAATTGGTTCCTGTAAAACAAAATTCTTAAAAAATTAAAGGTGTGGTGAACTCGAGCTTCCATCATTTTTGTAAGTAAAGACGAACAATTGTTTGCAAGTCGAACAACGCTTCTGGGCGGGTGCACTAGACGGGGAGTTGAACAGGAGGTCCATGTGATGACTGAGAATTCTCTAATTGTGGAGTTGGTCGTCCAGGTTCCGGGGCATCTCGAAGATCAGCTAAGGGTGGTCATCTGAAAAACAGTGCGAGTTAAGCAAAACCTGCTCTGTGCTCATGATCGTTGCCTCATGTTGTGTTGTTGCTAAATCGAATTTAGTTAGTGGAGTCTCTTCCATGGCCAACCAGTGGGATACCTCTGTGGTAGTCGGGACATTCCTTGTTATCCAGTATTTCAACCAACTAGGGGGAATTTCTTCCTCGACCACACAACCACTTGGAGCCATTGTAGAATGAGCTAAGGGGTTGGCATTGTCGAAGGGCTCTAGTATTTTTGTGGTGGTTTCCAACCCGTTTGGAGGAATTTCTTCCTCAATTGGGCAACCTCGTGAGTCGATCATGGGGTTGGAAAAGTGAGGTGGTGACTCTAGATTTCCTAGAGGAGGTTGGGGATATTCAAGCTAATTTTGGTCTAAGCGGGAGGGGCTAATAGAGCTGGTCGACGGATTAGAGGGCAGCGAGGGGTCTGGGTGATTACGTCGGGCTATGAAGTTGTAGTATGTTGGCCCTCGTTTGGGCTTGCCTTGCTCGCTCGACATAGTGGAGTTATGACGAGGAGGGAGGCAGAGAAGCAAACAAAGAACCCATTCCAGGGAAAAGCAAATTGTGCGCACGTTATAGGTGATGAATAGATAGAGAATGGACGCCAACAAGGAGAGGGAAGCCCCTAGAGTGAGAGATTTCCTGAGGAGAGGAGGAGAGGACAAAGAACAAAGTGCCAAATGGAAATGCGGAATGATAAAATTCCCGTGAGACCTTACCTTCATATAAATTGTTGAGGTGATAGAGAGGAGCGCCATGGAGATGGAGGTGACGTCAACTAGTTGCATTGTACCTGCTCCAATGATTCGTATTTGGTTCACAATGAGATCCATGATCCAGATTATTTTCGGCACGAAATGAGAGTGGAGATATAATAAAGAAATGCACAGAGATATTGCATATATTCAATAATATAACAGAAATGTATCAGAGATGCAACCATAAAAACAGATATACAGTAATACACGATTTCTATTAATCAGAGAAATGTACAGAG
>CBVK0103191701.1:0-14792 GCA_900067695.1 Picea abies | reverse complement strand
TCCATATTTCCATCCATGCACCCAGAGAAGGAGTATGCATATAACCTTCCCCTCCATTATCGACCCTGTTCATGAGTGCACGGGGGGAAAACCTGGGAGAATTGAGTTAAACCATACTTCTTGGGAAGCACAGTGTGCCTGTACATTGCCTGAGCATGTGCAGAGCCTTAACATTTTATGTTGCTACAATCATCTGTGCCATATCCAAATTATGTTTCTATCATCACCCTTACCCATTTGACTTAGGAGTTGGACAAAAGAAGTAGGTTGTCAAGCCCGTGGGTTTGAAGAGGCGGGTTTTCAAGCCCGCGGATTGAAGAAGAAGGTTGTCAAGCCTATGAGAAACTCTCTCCAGGTGAGAGAGGTTTCTAGGGAAGTGAATTCTCCTGGAGGGATCCTAGTAGTAGCTACAAATCTCTAAGAATTCATGTTTGTACTGTTGTTGAAGCCCTGGAAGGGAAGTGAAGAAGTCGATGGAATGTTGAACAATGAAGGTGTATACTTCTAGGGGTGGGACATGCATGTGGGGGATGAGAGGCTATGATTTTTGTGCGTAAGTTGGCTCATGGGAGGGAATCCTTCATGATTTATTATGCAACTTCCAGTAGTCTCTTCCTAGCCTAGGAATCCCTTACCCAGGTGGAGTTTAGTCCCAGCTCAGTGGTGACCCACTGCTGAGAGTGATGAGCAGCATGGTCTAAGGTTGGGAGGTTTGTGGAAGGTATGCATGCAATTGGTGGACATCAATTAAAATATAAGTATCAATTGTGTTGATGCCAGATTGTGTTTAAGTACATGTATGCTATTTATAAGAATTGCATGTGTTTGTTGCATGTATGTGTTACTGTTAATTCTGCATAAATCTATGTTGTAGCATAATGTTTATGTCTGTTTAAATTTACATTATAATTGTATGCTAACAAAAAGTAGATGTTGTTTTTAATTTATTAAGTATGATATTTTATGCAAATGAAAGTGAGTCTTTCTGTTCAAGGACCAGATCTTGTCACTGAGAGGGGGGGGGGGGTTGAAACAATGACACAATAATTTTATCAATTTTTCTTTTGTAATGCAATCAATATTTTAACACAATATTTTATCGTGGAACCCAATTGGGAAAACCCCAAACGCTTTTATATTAACTGCAAAATTATGTTTTACAAGTTACATAGAAGGAATATGTTCTTCCTCTTAGATCAACAACCATTGATCAGGATGCACCCACACCCTTGTTCACCAGCACCAACTGGTAGGAGGTTACATCCCTCTATTTAGTCATCTACAACTGACCAGGAAGAACCTACTCCCCTACAGGCTCCAACCTGCCCTTGCACCTCCCAATCACCCTTAAGTTCTGAATTTGGAAACTTATGTATCATGTTTTGATTGCTCCTCTCTCTGCTTCTGTCATTTAATCTTCAATGTATCTGCTGCAGTCCAATAAAGGTCTTTTATTTCAAACATTGGATTCCATAACTATTGCTCTGTCTCCTTATGTTCTTAATCTTCAATAAGACATTGACAGACACATTTTCCAATTCACATCTCAACATATTTATAAGCATTTAAAATTTTCAACACAACTCTTCATAAACAACATGTCTGTTCATTTAATATTACATAACCCTTGTTTTAAGTAACATATCCATTAACATGAATTTTCCTAACCAACCATCATTTTAATAACCATCTGACCTGTTTTTCATAAATCGATCATAGGTATGGATCAATTTCTTTTTAACTCGATTCCATATCTCTACAACTATTGTAGAAACCGAGTTCTACATAGGCGATTCCTTCAACCCATTTACATGTGACCATAGGCGCAAAACCAAGGGCTTATTAGTTTAATCATCGTTTCTTCTTTCACCCTTTTTATTTTAGCCCCCATATGTCCAATGTTGGGACCATGTTCTTTGGTACTTCGTCCTTCAGGATGTCAGGCCTTTGCAATCTTTCAAATCTCCTGAATCAGATTCCAATGAAATAGATCAGACTATCAACATTCGTTCTTCCATTAGTCGGACGATCTTGGCTTGTCCATAGGTTTCGAACAAATTAATGATCATGACTTAATCTATAGGTGAGTGAACGGTTCATGTTTATTTTGGGAATTTAGGGCTTCAGGGGTTTGGATAATCACTGCTCCAATTTCCTCTGGAGTGATCACTTGCCGAATAAGTCATAAAGTGGTGGAGACATTTTGTTGTCGGTTGACACTTCCACTTAATATGTCCTTCCACTGTATTTGATCAATGGTCGAGAACACTCTTGAAGTGTTCTTTAGATCAGACGACTCATGTCCACTTTGGGATTTCATCCTTTGGGACTTTGGGTGTTTGCTGGTGGTGAAACTCCCAAAGTGAAAATTCCCGGAGTGACGTAACTTGCTGATGTCACTTGTTGACGTGGCATTGACTGAGTGGTTTCCACATGTCACTTAGATTCATGGCTTACATATTCCTAAAGTACGTATGAGACCTTGACACTTGTCATCATCTGATTACACCATGTGTCCTTATTGACGTAGATCTTTTCATGTGGCACATGTTCTTCTCCTTGATCTAATGGTCAAGATACTTCCCAAAGTGTTCCTCTGATCGAATGAATCTTGTCCACTTCGGGACTTCGGCCTTCGAGACTTCGGGTAATTCAATTTCTCCACTTCCCAATTCTCCGAAAGTGAGATTCCCCGAAGTGTAAACCTCGAGTAACTTGACTTCATCCAATGGTCATTCTTTAACCCAAAAAGGCTTAACACGATCCAACGGTTGTCGGGATTTTGGGCCTTTGGCATTGCTTATCCTATCCTTCTACTTTCCTCGATCTGACGATCATGATATCTCCTGAAGTGTTTCCTTAGATCAGACAACTTGCGTCTATTTCGAGACATTTTTGGCTTACTTTGTCCTTCCACTAAACATGATATGATGGTCCTGATATCTCCCGAAGTGTTCTTCATATCGGACGGTCCACATTTAATTTGGGACTTCGGCCTTTGGGTGATCTTACTTGTTCTCAACCCCTTTTCTCCCAAAGTGGTCCGCGTCGAAGTTGACTATTGCTACCTTGGTACGCTCTAAGTAGATCAAACGGTCCTCATTTGCTTCGGGACTTCGGGGCTCTGGTCTTCATATTTTCTTATCCTATCCTTTCCACTTAACTTGATCCTATGGTCAATGTGGATTGCGGAACCATAACTTGCGTGTGGTTTAATTCATTTCCCAAACTCTGCAATGGAAATAATGTATAGTTTGATTCCCCCTTTGTGCTCCACAATCAATCCATGCCCTTGATCTGGAGCTTACATATCCAACGGTCATGACTTAATCTGATCATTTGGTGGATCAACCATAGTCGTCGATCTTTGATTCGATGAGATCTAATGATCTAGACTAATTACGAGATTGGAAATAACATGTATTTTAATTCTCCCTTTACGCTCCACAATCAATCCTTTCCCTTGATCTGGCACTTGCGTATCCAACAATCCTAGTTTGTCCCGTGGGGATTTCGATCCCGATCACATTTCTGCAATATTCTTTCCCTTATGAGCTTCATGTGTGTTATCAATTGTTGACATCAATGACAATATGTACAACAATCTCCCCCTTTGTCATTGAGGGAAACACACTAACTTCATACAAACTCCCCCTGTGATGATCCTTTTGTTTATGAAGTAGCTCTCCCCCTTTGACATCAATGGAAAAGGGTTGATCCCCCTATGGTAAAGATCTGTCTGTATGTATGCTACGGACCAAAATATGAACTCGAGTAACTCCTCCTGCAATCATACTTTTCTTGTCATAATTGAATGACTCCTCCTTACTTTGATCGTTTTCTCCCCTGAATTGATGCCAATTGATGCATTATTTTCTTGAGAGATTAGATTGGAAGAGGGACTACTCCGAATCTTTTCCTGAGATATTCAAATGCATCTCTTCTTAAGGGTTTAGTAAAAGTATCTGCAACTTGTTCTTATGTTGGGACATATTCCAATTTAATGTTCTTATTTTCAGCCTGATCTCTTGGATAATGGTATTTTATTGGAATGTGTTTTGATTTGGAGTGTTGGACAAGGTTCTTGGAGAGACTTCTAGCACTTGTATTATCACAGTAGATAGTAGTGGGTTCTTCAAACACTATTTTGATGTCTTGTAAGGTTTGTTTCATCCATTCTACTTGTGTGCAACATTCTGCTACTGCAATATACTCAGCTTCAGTGGTAGACAAATAAATTGAGGGCTGTTTCTTGCTTATCCAAGTTACCAATGATTCTCCCAAGAAGAATGCTGCTCCACTTGTAATTTTATTTTCATCTACACAACCTTCCCAATCTGCATATGAATAAGCCTTTAAAGAGAATGAATCCTTACTAGGGTACCACAAACCAAGATCTATGGTTCCTTTTAAATATCTAAAGATTATTTTCACATCTTGAATATGGCTCTCTTTTGGTGCAGCTTGGAATCTAGCCACCATTCCAACAACTTTCTTGACATCAGGTGTGGAAGCTGTTACATAGAGTAAACTCCCAATCATTGATCTGTAGTGTTTTGGATCTACAGCTTTGGACTCGTCTTCCTTGCTTAGTTTTCATCCAACTGTCATAGGTGTACAATAGGTTTTCAATCTTCTAATTGGAATTTCTTAAGCATATATTTAACATACTTGGATTGATGGATAAAGAATCCCCTTTTGAAATTTACTATTTGTAATCCTAGAAAGAAATTCAGTTCACTAGGCAAGGACATCTCAAATTCTTGCTACATCCTTCTAGCAAAGTCCTTACTCATTTTTTCATCATCACTGCAAAATATAATATCATCAACATATACGTCCACAATAATCATACTATCACCAAAAATTTTACAATAAATATTGTTGTCTGTTGATCCTCTTTTGAGGCCTTGTGCTGGTAAATAAGAATCTAGCCTTGCATACCATGCTCTGGGTGCCTATTTATCCCATAGAGTGCTTTCTTTAGTTTACATACATAGTCTCATTTTTTAGTTAATTGAAATCCTTCTGGTTGCTCAATATAGACTTCCTCTTCTCAGTTTCCATTGAGAAATGCTGACTTGACATCCATCTGGTATACTTTCAATTTTTTGGAGCTAGCAAAGGCTAAGAACATCCTAATTTCCTCTAATATGGCCACAGGTGCAAAGGTTACTTCAAAGTCTACCCCTTCAACCTGAGTATACCCTTTACATATCAATCTGTCTTTGTTCCTGATTACTTTCCCATTCTCATTCACTTTGTTTTTTATACACCCATTTAGTTCCAATGACATTCTTATTTTTTGGTCATGGAACCAGTTCCCAAGTTTGATTTTTTTCAATCTGGTCCAATTCTTCATTCATAGCATTGACCCAATTTTGATCTTTGCATGCCTCTTTGATCGAGTTGGGATCAATATGTGACAAAAGTGCTATTTCTGTCTGATACAACAATTGTCTTATTGTCTGCACTCCATTGCTTTTATTTCCAATAATCAGTTCTTCAGGATGATTCTTTTGACTTATTCTTGAGGGTGTCTTTGTGTTTATTCTTGGGGATTCTTCTCTTATCTCTTCTTCTCAAATATCTTCCTTGTCTTCACTAGTATCCATATCATCCTCTTCCTTTTCTTCTTTATTCTCTTCTACTGCTTCTTCTTGAGTACCAACTGACTCATCATCATCTTCATCTTCATTGTCAAGTATAGTCTCTTGATGTTTGATCCTTATTCTGTTTAAATCATCCACCTTGACATCTACACTCTCAACAATCTTATGTAATCTAAGATTGTAGCATCTGTATGCTTTCTTAGTAGAAGCATATCCAAGAAAGATACCTTCATCAGATATAGCATAAAATTTTTCGAGATTCTCATCAAGCCTTTTGATGTAACACTTACTTCCAAAGACCTTGAAGTATTTTACAAAAGGAGCTCTCCCAAACTATAGTTCATAAGGAGTCTTATTACTATTAATCCTGAGCTAACCTCTGTTTAATATGTATACTGTTGTGCTTACATCTTCCCTCCAATATCCATTAGATAATCTTGCTTCATTGAGCGTAGTCCTTGAAACCTCCTGGTCTGTTCTATTCCTTCTCTCAAGAATCCCGTTTTGTTGAGGTGTTCTGGAAGCAGAGAATTGTCTTTTAATTCTACGAGTTTCACATAATAGGTCAATTTTTTTTTAGGTGAACTCACCACCATTGTTTGATCTAAGACATTTGATTTTTGTCTCTTTTTCATTTTCAACAAGGGTCTTAACAACTTTGAATTTGTTAAGTTCTTCTTATTTTTCTTTGAGAAAACATACCCAAATCATTCTAGTAAAATCATCAATGAACAACATAAAGTAGGATTCTCCTTGAAAACTCCTGGTCCTTGTAGGTCCATAGAGGTCGGTGTGAACACGATATAAAGGTTTTGAGGTTGAGTATTCTTTTGTTTTGAACCTTATTCTAGTTTTCTTCCCTAGTTGACAGTGTCTACACATATGATTTGATGGCTTTGTGTTCTTTGGCAAGTTTCTTACTGCCCCAAGATTGTTGACTTTCACTAAATTGTCAAAGTTAATGTGCCCCAACCTTCTATGCCATAGCCAAATTTCATCTACTAAATTTATATGGCACTCCTCATTCAATCTTGTATTTAGTATATATACATTCTCAGGAGTTCTAGGAGTAGTACCAACCAATTTTCCTGAGTCCTTTATCCTAATATCACATTTCTGGGAATCAAAGATGCAAATGTGCCCCTGATCACAGGTTTGGCTGACACTTAATAGGCTAGGTTTAATTTTTTCAACAAGCAACACATCCTTGGATTTGTCTTTTCCCAAACTCATAGTGCCTTTCCCAAGTATGTTACCTGAAGCATTGTCACCAAATGTGACTTTACCCTTTTGTTTCTTTAAGTTCAAAAACTTGTCCTTGTTTCCTGTCATATGTTTTGACCACCCATTGTGAACATACCTCTTTTGATGTTTTTTATTTCCAAAGCTTCTTTTTCTCTCTAATGAACTTTAGTTTTTCTGAGACTTCCATTAATCTACAATTACTTGCTTTATGTCCATGATTGTGACATTTGAAGCATTCTAGGTTCCCTTCTTGTAGGGGTGCAAAGGAGTTATAATTTCTGCTTATAACTTGATCTATTGTTTGGTTATGTTTAAGGTTATAGTTCTTACCCTCAAGTTTTTCCTTCCATATTCTCTACAATTCATAGCTTTGTGTCCGAAGTTAGAGCATGCAAAGCAATAACCAAATAAAATGTGAAGATACATGTTTTGATAAACCTTCTTTGGTGTTTTCTTATATTCCTTCTTGATGGGTGGAAGTAATCTTCTGGAGTTTTGATCATTACTTGTCTTTTCTTCATCTTTCTTCTTGAGTGTGCTGAGGAGAGTAGCTGCATAAGATTTTGAGTTAACTTGGTTTTCTTCTTAAGAATAACCTACTCCATTTTTGTTACTTGAATCCCTTTGTGTGGTAATAATATTATCTAAGATTTTAGAGCTATTTTCATATCTTGTTTGAATAAGTTTTGCATCAAGTTCTTTTCTTAGGCGAACTAATTATGACTCCATTATTTCACAGGTTACTTGTTTCTATTTAAGAGAATTTTCCAGTCTCTCTTCCATCCTATTTTCTTCTAGAATTTGTTTTTTCAGGTTGCTCATGAGTTTCTCCCTCTCTTTTTCTTTATGTTCATGTTTTTCCTTTTGTTCAACTACAAAAATTTCCAGTTGTCTATATCTGTTTTTGTATCTTCTTAATTCATCCAAGGCACTTAGAATTTCTTCTTCCATATTAACCTCTACTTCATCTTTTGACTCTTCCTCATGCTCAATTTCTTCTATCTCATTAGGCTCTTCAATACCTAGAAAAAGGACTTCATCACAATCACTGTCACTAGATTCTGATGAACTGTTGTTTTCTTCTTTTGAGTAAAAATTCTTTTTCCCTTTGTAATACTTTTTTTTGTAGTTGGGTTTTCCCTTCTTCTTGTATTGTTTATTTGTGTCTTCTTCATATTCAAGGTTCTCC
The DNA here is from genome assembly GCA_900067695.1 of Picea abies. Lineage (NCBI taxonomy): Eukaryota > Viridiplantae > Streptophyta > Pinopsida > Pinales > Pinaceae > Picea > Picea abies. Next base: position 6,746 of record CBVK0103191701.1, on the reverse strand, counting down.
TTGGGATAGGGACACTTGGCTGCAAAGTGGCCAACCTTGCCACAATTAAAACATTTGAAAGGAAGCTTGCCTTTGTACCTCCTTGATCCTTTCTAAAGTTTTTTAATACAATTGGCTTCTTCTACATCATATTCTTCGTGATTGTTAGGTTGAGGTTTTTTCTTCTGATTTTTTTTTTCTTGAGCACCTTGAAGGCTACCTCTCCTTTTGGGAGGTTCTCATGACCTAATATTAACTCATAGGCTGTGAGGATTCCATACAATTCATCCATGGTGAGTTGATCTAGATTATCTTGATCTTCAAGAGTGGACACTTTAGGATTATACAACATAGGTAGTGTTCTTAGTATATTTTCAACTAACTCATTGTCTGACACTTCTACTCCCAAACCTATGATTGCATTAACAATATTATCAACTCTTTCGAAGTACTCAGAGATATTTTCTTCATCCTTCATTTTTAGACCTTCATATTGTACTTTGAGAGTCTGAAGTTTGTCCCTCTTTACCTTGGAATATCCTGCATATATAGTTTCCAATTTATCCCAGAGCTATTTTGCAGTTTTACAGTTTAGTACTTTAGCAAGGATCTTCTTAATCAATCCATATTGTAGTGTGTTTAAAGCCTTTGCATGTTCCCAAAATTTCTTCTTGTCTTCTGCTTTTGTGGGAGTGACTTTTGGAACATCATATCCTTTTTCAACTAATGTCCATACTTCAAGTCCAATGGACATCAGCTAGCTTTTCATTCTAACACTCCAAAAAACATAGTCTTCACCATCAAATAAGAGGGCTTTTAATGACGTCTTCAACTACTAATCCATTCCGATGTATATTTCTCTTCAAATGATTTAACCTTTAGTGAAGAGACTCGTTCTGATACCAATTGAAGGACCATATCCTGTCACTGAGAGGGGGGGGGGATGAATCAGTGACACAATAATTTTATCATTTTTTATTTTGTTAATGCAATCAATATTTTAACACAATATTTTATCATGGAACCCAATTGGGAAAATCACAAATGATTTTCTATTAACTGCAAAATTGTGTTTTACAAATTACATAAAAGGAAGATGTTCTTCCTCTTAGATCAACACCCACTAATCAAGATGCACCCACAACCTTTTTCACCATCACCAACTGGCAGGAGGTTACAACCCCCTATTTAGTCAGCTACAACTGACCAAGAAGCACCTACTCCCCTGCAGGCTCCAACTCGCCCTTGCACCTCCCAACCACCCTTAAGTTCTAAATCTGGAAAACTTTTGTATCATGGCTTGACTACTCCTCTCTCTGCTTCCATCATTTAATCTTCAATGTATCTGTTGCATTCTAATAAAGGTCTTCTATTTCAAACACTAGATTGCATAACTATTGCTTTGTCTCCTTCTGTTCTTAATCTTCAATAAGACATTGACAAACACACTTTCTAATTCACATCTTAGCATATTTATAAGCCTTTAAAATTTTCAACGCAACTCTTCATAAACAACATGTTTGTTCATTTAATATTACATAACCCTTTTTTTAAGTAACACAACCATTAACATGAATTTTCACAATGAACCATCATTTTAACAACCATCTGACCCATTTTTCATAAATCGATCACATGTATGGATCGATTTCTTTTTAACTCGATTCCATATCTCTACAAATATTGCATAAACCGAGTTCTGCAGAGGCACTTCCTTCAACCCATTTACATGTGACCATAGGCGCAAAACCACATGCTTATTAATTTAATCATTGTCTGTTCTTTCACCCACTTCCTTTTAGCCCCCATATGTCCAGTGTTGGGATCGTTTTCTTCAGTACTTCATCCTTCGAGACATTAGGCCTTTGCAACCTTTCAAATCTCCCGAATCATATTCCATAGAAACAAATCAGACAATCAACATTTGTTATTCCGTTAGTCAGACAATCTTGGCTTGTCTAGAGGTTTCGAACAAATCGATGATCATGACTTAATCTACAAGTGAGTGAACGATTCACATTTATTTCGGGAATTCGAGGATTCGGGGGTTCGAATAATCACTGCTCCAATTTCCTTCGGAGTGATTAGCTATCGAATAAGTGATAGAGTGGTAGAGACCTTTTGTTGTCGGTTGACACTTCCACTTATGCTATCCTTCCACTGTATTTGATCAACAATCGAGAACACTCCCGAAGTGTTCTTCAAATCAGACGACTCATGTCCACTTTGGGATTTCGGCCTTCGGGACTTAGGGTGTTTGCTGGTGGTGAAAATCCCAAAGTGAAAACTCCTAGAGTGACGTAACTTGTTGACATGGCACTGACTAAGTGGCTGCCACATGTCACTTAGATTCATGGCTTACATATGCCTAAAGTACCTATGAGACCTTGACACTTGTCATCATTTGATTACACCACATTTCCTTGCTGGCATAGATCTCTTCATGTGGCACATGTTCTTATCCTTGATCTAATGGTCATGATACTTCCCAAAGTGTTCCTATGATCGAATGAATCATGCCCACTTCGGGACTTCGGGTAATTCGATTTCTCACTTCCCAATTCTCCTAAAGTGAGATTCCACGAAGTGTAAACCTCGAGTAACTTGACTTCATCCAATGGTCATTCTTTAACCTGAAAAGGTTTAACATGATCCAACAACTGTTGGGATCTCCGACCTTTGGCCTTTCTTATCCTATCCTTCTACTTTCCTCGATCTGACGGTGAGGATATCTCCTAAAGTGTTTCTTCAGATCAGACGACTTGCGTCTATTTCTGGACATTTTTGGCTTACTCTGTCCTTCCACTAAACATGATATGACAGTACTGATATCTCCTGAAGTGTTCTTCATATCGGACGTTTGACATTTACTTCGAGACTTCAACCTTAAGGTGATATTACTTGTTCTCAACCCCTTTTCTCTCGAAGTGGTTAATGCCGAAGTTGACTATTGTTACATTGGCGCGCTCTGAGTAGATCAGAAGGCCCTCATTTACTTTGGGACTTTAGGGCTCTGGTATTCATCTTTTCTTATGCAATCCTTTCCACTTAACTTTATCCAACGGTCGATGTGGATTGCAGAATCGTAACTCGTGTGTGGTTTAATTCATCGCCCAAACTCTGCAATTGAAGTTGTGCGATTGTTGGTGGGTCAACCACAGTCGTCAATCTTTGAATTGATGAGATCTGAAGGTATAGACTAATTGCGGGATTGGAAACAACATATAGTTTAATTCCCCCTTCACGCTCCACAATCAATCCCTACCCTTGATCTAGCGCTTGTGTATCCAATGGTCACAACTTAATCTGATCATTTGGTGGATCAATCATAGTCATCGATCTTTGAGTCAATGAGATATGATGATCTAGAATAATTGTGGGATTGGAAATAACGTGCAATTTAATTCTCCCTTTGTGCTCTGCAATCAATCCTTTCCCTTGATCTGACACTTGTGTATCCAACGGTCTTGGTTTGTCCTTTGGGGATTTTGATCCCGATCACATTTCTAAACTATGCTTTCCCTTCTAAGCATCATGTGCATCATCGACTATTAACATCAATGACAATATGTCCAACATCTGTAAGGTGGAATGGCTTGACCTTGGGATGGATGGGAATGCTACAAATTTATATGAGAGCATGAAAGTTGTTTCATTGGCATGACTAGATTTGGATGCCAGGGTATGTTACAAATTGGTATCAGATACCATGGTTTCAAAAATGAACCTAGATGGGCCACAAATGTGGAATTTGGAGTCAAAATTCCACAGGGATTTGATGTACAGAGTGCCAGAGGGGTGTTGAGAGAGCCCCTGGGTGGTAATGGAAATCTTAGGAGGAGTGGCAGAGTAGTTATCAAAACAATCATGTTTGATAACCACACAATTGAATTTGAGCTATAGGATCTGCGCGGGGGGAGACAAACCCTTCCCAACTGTCAGATCTGGAAAAAGGTGCACGACAGTTAACCTCCTAGTCCTTCGAACTTCGTGACTTCGGTGAAGTTTACATTTTTTGAGAAAAAGGGGCCAAAGCATGAATTTCCGAAGTCATGGAGTGATTTACAGTCATAGATCATATAGGAGGAGGGGATTTGTTGGATTTACACAAGTGATTTGGTGGTTCGGTGTTCAGGGAAATTAGTTGAAGTGCACGCAGAATGGACTTCCTCCCGAAGTCCCGAAGTCCATAACTCATCTTGACAATTCTTGCTTGAGGACATGTTTCCATATATTATCCTAATCGAGAATTCAACATTCAGGGGATTTTTGGTGTAGTGTGGAGACGTTACCCGAAGTCTCGGAGTCCCAAAGTTCTGAAGCCCCGAAGTCCCGAAGTCATGAAGCACCATAGTGACATGGCATGATGATGTCGCCATGGGTGACATAGACCTCCCCTAGGTGTGCCACATGTTAGTCATAATTATACTTTTGATGACCTTGTTGGACCAATAGTAGTCCGACACATGTCACCATCTTATATGATGAGAGTAGTACTACGCAGAACCCATAAACGTTAAGAGGTTCAAGAATTCAACATTCAGAGGAAATAATGGATGGTGAAGGAAGAACTTTTAGATCTCCAAAGTCCCAAAGTTGAAAATCACCAGAGTGATGTGGCATGATGACGTCACCTAGGGTGACGTGAACCTACTCTAAGCATGCCATGTGTCACTTTTTTTTGTATCATTTATAGGCCCTTAGTACCAAATGGGACTTGACACATGTCATCCATCGGTGGGGCCATGTATCACTACATTAATTGTTTGACATCTGAGCAAAGGAGATCATCATATTCACCAATTCGACATTTGAAAGGAATGAAGTGTGATGAAGGTGAAACCCCCTGAAGCTATGAAGAGTAGAGTAAATTCTCACCATTGATCGGGAGAGGACACATGGCAGTGGATCCCATAGTCCGGAGACTTGGCACTCCGGAGGGTTCAAGGCATAAGCAGTTGGGGCCAAGGATTCTCAAAGGTCGGAGTTAATCTCGATCGTTGATCGAGAGATGATACGTGGAGGAAAGAGATAGGATCTCTAGTAAGTTGACACTCCGGAAGGATTGAGAGTGTGGATAGTCTGAAACTTCTAAAGCCTGGAGTCCTGGAGTTGATCGTGATTGTTGGTTGATGGGAAGGCACAGTCCATTGATTTTTTATTGGTAAGTTTTCCAATACGACAATTAGGGAGGCAACACAATATGCAACCTCAAAACTTCCGAAGCCCAGAGTCCCAGAGCTCATGTTGACCGTAGATCTAAACAGAGATTGGGGACCATCATATCAACCTCCAATTAAGTCATGACCATCGGATCTCAGTGAAGGCGGATCAATGGAGAGGAGCCATTGCGAGATTCAAAGGGTGAGTTAATGTTCACACATATTCTGGTTCCACAATCCACATCGGTCGTCGATTGACACCCACATAAAGATCGACGACTCACATCGATTCCAATACCAATGTGAATCTTCCATTGCAGAACTTGACGATGGAGATGAATGCATTTCTAGTTGGGAACTCACAATCGTTCATGATTATGGATCTCCACACTAGTTCAATCCACACCGTTGATTAGTAGACAAGGAATAGAGCCTAGTCATAACTCTCGGGCATATGAGTTTAACAGATTTTAGTGCCTCTGTATTAAAATTGTGGTTATGCAGATATTTGATCCTGTTAGTGATCAAATATGAGAGCTAATACGATCCTTGGCACCTCAATTTTGGGGGTTACAATGCAATTACAACATAAGACTGCATAAAAAGGTTTCAGGACGGGAGGTCCTGCGTCAATAGATTTTTTCTCAAAGCTCAGAATTGAGCAAGGAAGAAGTCATTGGAAAGGACTGGGACAACAAAACATAGCTATTCACCCAGAAAGGGGGACTGATAAAAAAACTACTCAGGAAATCAACAGAAAGAAGTCTGATATATTATTGAACCAAAATGGTTAATATTTTTCTTGAAATTGTTAAGTCAGTTAACCTGACAATGTTCTGTTGGTTGCACATTTTGCAGAATTAACAACAAATCAATCAAATCAGATCAACACAGAGTACAAAGATATGGATGATACACAGGGGGATTATAGCCAAGAAGATGAAATTCAAGGAATGAATGTCCATTTGGGTATGGAAGGTACAAACTCCAATGGACATGGAGAAGGAAAGGATGATACCATGAATATGGTAGAGACCATTAGAAATTTATAGAAATATGTCCAGAGTCACAAGAATGATAATTAAAGGATTATGAAAGCCAAAGAGAAACATGAAGACTTAAATATGAAGTTAATGAAGAGCATGGACATAATTGAAAATAAGTTGCATAAGGAGAGTGGCTCCAACAAATCAGGAAGCCAGAGGACCCCTAAGGGAAAAGGAAGATCAAGGAGTGGTAGCAGAAATCAACATCACTCCCAAGGACATTCCAATAGGAGAGCAAAAAACAACTAAAGTCCATCCTTTTCTAGGAAGCATAAGAGGTTTGGGGTGGATGAATTGAAAGGATAAATGAACAAGATAAAACCTCCTACCTTTGATGGAGAGAAAAAGAAGGATGAAGATGATGAGACATGGCTATTGAGAATGACAAAATACTTCCAACTACATAATTATTCTTCTCATGTGGAAGGAATAATTTTTATTTATCAGCTGAAAGGAAAGGAATCCATGTGGTGGGATCAACTTGTGCAAGTGCAACACATCATAGAGAAGAATGTTACATGGAAGGAATTCAAGAATCATTTTGAGAAGAAATACTTAA
>CBVK0103191695.1:0-14781 GCA_900067695.1 Picea abies | reverse complement strand
ATCACAAAATTCAAGGGGAGAAACATCACACAATACCTCATCCTTGAATGACTTGATGTTGTACGATAGGTGACACTGTTGGTTGACGTGAAGATTGCTCCCTTGGCGGAGACATCTGATGGTGTAGGTTTGCGGGTGCGACATTGTCGGTAGGGATAACCACTTGAAGACATCCACTAATATGAGGTTATTATTTCTACCACTATCAATGATGAATTGCAACTAAGTGCCTTTCACCCACATCTATGAATGAAAGAGGCACCCACCTTTCTCTGGCTCATTAAGTTCATCGGGATGGATCTTGGTGGTAGAAATGGTGGCATCGGGTTTTGCATCAATGATTTGTATCCCCTTTTCTAGTTCTGATTAAGAGGCTTTCACCTCTTCCACAAATGACTTCTTTGAGCGGAAATCAACAGTGTTATGCCAGGGGCTCTTATGGAAGTTATGCAAGATGATAGTGAAGAAGCCTTTTGATCCAAGTTGGAGGTCATAATGACCCTTGGGCTTCCACCAATGTTGAATCCATTTAACTAAATATTTTTTTGATGGCCATAGTCCCAAAAATTTACCTATCGAGGTGAAATCCTTCATGTATTATTTATGGTCTTCTATTCTTGGAGAGTTTATAGTATATTTGGGTGCAACCAGAGCCTATGAAATGCATTTGCTTGGTTCTCGGGTTCAAGCCACTTTTGGATGGTTTGATTCAGGGTCAATCTCCATAGGTTTCTCCTTTGGCATCTCATCCTCCCAAATGATGTTTTTCATTTCCTCTGGAAGCTCAAGGGGCGGAGGTTTGAAATGTTTGAATCCTTGCTTTGGGGCAATGAAGGAGCTATAAGAGGGGCTAGGAATCCCCCTTCCTTGACCTCCATGGCCATAGCAAAGACTCAAGGCGGCACGTGTAGGAGGTTCAAAGTTGGAACCCTAGCATAGATTTATAATATTAACATAGATACACAGTGAACAATAACATAGATATAGTAAAACTTGAATTCTATTAAATAATAAATATGTTGAAAACTGTAAAATGTAGATTGAAAACAAGCTTGTTAGAATGATGGCATCTTATCTCTGAGAAGAGATGTGATGGATACGCTCATTCACAAGAAGATGAGTACAAAGAGGCTCTAAAGGAATTTTTACAATAAACATGAATTTCAAAAACCTAGACATCCAAAAACCTACCCCTAGGAGATGAAGCACCAAAAGTCATGTGGGCCCCATTGGGGTAAGTTGGTACAGCAATTTCTCGAAGTCGTAACTTTTGCATATGATCTTTGTTTAGGGTGAACGATAGCTCATTGGAAAGGTATTGATGAGGAGATTCATTTAGGGGGCTCAATGAGAGCCTTTGGTTATCATTGAGGTGTTAGATCATGAAAAATCATCATTTAGGCCCTCAAAATGGCCCCAGAAGTTTTGAAACCAAAAAACTGCTAAAAATAGTAAGTTGCCATAGAACTATTTTGAGCCAATTGGACAGGGTGGGTGGCCATCAAGATCCTCCCAGATCATCGATTTCATGTAATTATATAAACTCTTTATTGGGTTGTTTGGGGGGTTCTTCATTCATAATCCAATCACTCATCTTCCTCATTCTTACTAATTCATGTGCTCTTGGTCTGGGCATGGAAATGAATGTTTGGAGGAAGATAACTATCAATATATGGTTGTGAGGAATTATGATCATTCCAAGAGGAAATGGGTTCATGTGTGCATGATATTGATGACAATCCTGAAAGAAATATCCACAATTAAGAATCCTTGGAGTTTCCAGCATTGATATTTCTTGACCAGTAGTACTGGAGCCGTGGAAAGAAATGGAAAAAGCCGAAGGAATGAGATGCCATGAAAGGGGTTCATTTCTTTTGGTTTTGTAGGCTGGAGGAGAAGAGAGTTGGAAATTAGGATTGTTGTGTGGTTGGGAAAACATGAGAGACTATTAGCTAACTACTGTGCGTAGAGTCAACCTAGGACCCATCCTTGTGGATTCATAGCCCTAGCTCCGGGGTGACCTGTTGTTGAGATTTGGAACATCAATGTCTATGGTTGGGAGGAACGTCCTTGGTCTGCAGCTAGTTGGTGAATGATTTGGTTAATGATAACTTCTCTCTGTGGTTTTTTTGTATTTATATTTCATCGTGTATTATTATTATCTCTAAGATATGTATTTATAATGTGCCTGCTTGTTGGTTATTTTTGTGCATGACATGATTAAGAATTATTTTTAAGTCTAACATGAATCTTGATTATTGCATGTGTGTTTATTTAATTCTTTCATGCTTCTTTTCGAATTAATTATTATCATAATTTGAAATTAGTTCTTGAAGTGTGATTTGAAGTAGTGCATCCAACCTACATGTGGTTGGGTACTTTACAACAAGGGTAGCAGTGAATCCTTAAGGCTTACATGATGGTCTGATAATAGATTTCTCTAATAACCAATCTATCATGTATATACATAGGAAATATGTGTGGTGGGATAATGACTCCATAGATACTTAAGTAGGTGTGTTTCTCTTCAAAGTACCAGTTCCCAATACATTTCAAGATCTTCTTTGCATGTTTGGATAGCCTGGGACACTCTTGTCCAAAGATGAGAAAACAGATACTTGGTATGAAAAATTCACAAATTTGAGAATAAAACATTTTGTATCTATTTTCCCAAAGCATGCCGAAATACACATGGATAGGTGGTTCATAAATATGCCAACTAAGTGACAACACAAGGAAGATATTTTGTGCACATTGTACATCTAGGAGAAACGAGACTATGTGGAAAGTAGGAGGATCACCAAGTTTTGGGGACTATGCTTGAGCAGTGTTCAGACTAAGTTGTGATAAAAATGTGGAGCAAGAAAATAGCCAATAAAGTAAAATAACTAACAAAATCAAGAAGATGAAAACTTCCCAGAAACAGAACCAAGACAAATCGATTCATATGTACATCAATGGCACATTAATAATACAACTCAATGTAACGACCTCACAACCATATCATAACTAACTGATTGTTAAGGTCTAGTTAGAACTTAGAATTATTTCTAACAAACACCCATTTAATCTTAGGTCCTTACAAATGTATCAACTCAACAACAAAGACTAGTGAAAAAGATGATAATTCTTCAACCTGTAACTCATGGTCTGAAATATCATGAGTGTCAATGAAGATCTACCTGAAAAACCACCAAAACTGAATGTCGAAACCAAGTCTAGAAAATTTATTGTGTAACAAATGAGCTAGAATTATGTAGGTGTTCACTGAAGTGAACCCAAAACCGATGAGAGCAAATCCTAATGAGAAGTGAATTGGATACATGTTCAACACATCCCAAATCCTAAAAATGCCTGACAATCCTGAAAATGCCAAGCACAAATGAAAATCCAAAGATCATCCATGTAAAGTCTGAAGACTATCAAGTGAACAAATAAGTTCACAAACTGCTCTCAGAAATTGACACACTAAAAAACTGTCAATAATATCACTGACAAAAAAAAATGTTGAAAAGCATCCAAACCATATATCCATTAAAAAACCAGGTGAATCACTGGTATTGTTGCAAATCCAAACTGTCAATCAAAATGTCAAATTGTCATGAAGGTGCAAACTGTAAAACCACCATCAAAGTCACAAGGTGACTAAAATCCATCAAATTCCAAAATGTAGCAAGTCATCCATCCATCCAATATCCATCAAAATCCCGAATCCATCATAAACTGCTAAGTGTTGAACTATCTCAACGAAAATCCTCTGAAGCTCAAACTATCCAATACAAATACAAATAATCAAATCCATCATCAAGCATATTTATCTTGAATAAATGCATCCACAATCCATCATCCATCTGCAAAATCAATCCCTCAAAGGATCGATGTCAAAACCATCAATTATGTATCTTGTATCCTGAATCAACCATCATCATCTTCAAAAAACAACATTCATCATCATGAATGAACTGTAAACCATCAATGTAGACCTAGAAACTTGAAGTTTGACATATCCTCACTATGTTCCCCCCGATCAATTGAAAGGTGAGAAGTCTCGATCATAAAATATAGCCCCTTTGAAAGTGAAAAGGGGTAATCAAAATGTCTTTGAGAAGAGTCAAAAGACTCAATCTTCAAATCAAAATAAAAAACTCAAGTGGGACTTGATATTTCCCTCAAATCATCAAAACAATCAAAACCATCCATTGTAGAAATTTCTCCTTGTAAACATGGTTGTACATGTGTATGAACCCGTCGATAAGATTGCTCCAATAAATTGGCTTCCAAAATCCAATGCCAATTTCCTAACCATTGAAAATGAATATGTTTCCACTAATTTTTCTTTCTCTTTTGACACCTTATTGAGGGATGACTGGTCTTCCCATAAAAATAGCATGGGTGAAGATCAAAACAATTTGATTCATCATGGCCAAACTGGTGACAGTGTTGGAACTGTATGGGTTCTTTATCCAACTAATCATCATGATCATACATATGTGCAATACTTGTAGCAACATCAACATCCTCAACAACTATATAAACATCCTGATCATCTCTAATTGCATCAACATCTGCATCATTGTCGTCATCCTGATAATCAACAATATCTTGTACTCGTTCCTTACCAATATCCTCAAGCTTTGTCTTCTGATCATCATTAAAAAAACCTCTAGTTACAAAGCAAACATGTTTTCTATAATAAGGAATATGAAAAATGTTGTCATCATCGTTTTCATATCCTAGGCCATATCGATTTCGTTTTAATTGTAGTTCTTCCCATGGTTGAACAACTCTAATTGCCTCATCACATTTATTTGCAATTTTTTTTTTCATAGGGACTTCATGCAACTCATCTTCATATTTATAAGTGTCATCATCAATCAAATGAGTGTCTTCATTGAAGTCATTTTCATCCTTGATGTTATTTTTTCATCAATATGTAATCCAAACAATGGATTATCATGAATAAGTATGAAATCACACTATTGGTGTCGAAGGAGACTTAATTCATCATATAATAGTTTGTTTTGAAGTTTGAACATATCAACCTTCATGTGCATTACTTGTAAGCAAGTAAGAACTGTAGTGAGAGTGCTCTTGTTTATTGAGATTTTAGATTCCAGAGTTGAGTTGATTAATGTGTGCAACATTGTAAATATTTATTCAATCCTCGCCATTATGAAGTGTGCATAATATGCAAGAGCTGTAAGAATTAAAAAGTGTGAATACTTGTTCTTAGAAAACCTTAAAAAACTGTGAAGATGACCTCTTTGAGAACCCCTTTATTCCATTTCAGGAGGGTTGTTCAAAAACATGCTCTCTTACAACTTCAAAAAGTTACTTCAATAAAGAAGTCAAAAGACTTATTACAAATGCAAGAGATTTGTTGTATATCGATGCCAAAAAATTATCTTATTATTCGTGCCAATTGGAATTGTCCTTCAACAATTAGAGTGATTTTGTATTTGTAATATTCTTTTCATGAGTGAATCCATTTTATTGTTGTCATAATTGCATATGAGTGTCAAAAAATGAAACAAAATCATCAAGATGACAAAACTCCAATAGTGACTAAGACACACATCTAAAGATCCTAAGATCCTCTTATTCAATTTCGGGCAGGTCTAAGACTTAAGACAAATATTTCAAAATATATTAAGGAAGATGAGAACCCCATGCAACAACATTGACAACCTAAGTACAAATATCCTTATAACTCCTTAAGTACTCATCAAATCCTTATAACTCCTTTAAGTTCTATTAAAACCACACACACACACACACACACACACACACACACACACACACACACATATCCTAAGTGACAAAACACCAATAGTTACTAAGACGCACATCTAAATATCCTAAGATCCCCTTATTCAATTTCGGGCAGGTCTAAGACTTAAGACAAATATTTCAAAATATATTAAGGAAGATGAGAACCCCATGCAACACCGTTGACAACCTAAGTACAAATATCCTTATAACTCCTTAATTACTCATCAAATCCTTATAACTCCTTTAAGTTCTATTAAAACCATATATATATACACACACACACCACCTTATAACTCTTGAGTTCCCCTTAATTTACATATTTAATAGAATCCCTTTATAACTCCTTATACAACCTTTGTCTTTATTTCAAAGAGTAAATTCACTTCTATCAAATAACAATTACCAGAACAATTTTCTTCTATTTGTTCTTGCAACAAAGCATATTTCACATTAACAAGGTATGGTCATGAACTTATTACCAAGTCCAGGTGCCTTGAAGAGGGAATGAAATTCTCTGCTGTGTAAAAGTGTATACCATGGTGATGAAACAAGTTTCCCTTTTGTGGCACATTGTTCTTTCGATGGAAAAGCAAGACGACGTTCATTCTTAAACAATTGTGGTAAGTACACTAAAATAACTATAGAACATATGTCCATCCAAAGACCTAGCTTTCACATGAACTCCAACCAATGGCCTGTCTTCCAGCAAGATGATTCCTCATTACAAATATGAAAATGAAGTAACTATTTTATGCTTTTCATTGAAGAAAGCAAAGTATAGCCATTCAAAGACATAAAAGATGGGAATGCTCCACTAGAACAAAGACTATACAATCTACCATTCCAAATATATTTTCTTTAATTTGTAGCCAAGTGTGAATCATATAAATATATTTGAAAGAGTGAAAGGAAACAATATCCTACTATCACTGAAATCCAAGAAAATTTTCGATGCCCTTTAGTTTATTCTATGGTAACATCTCCATTCTGATCGACGGAGATGTTTTCATATGAATCATAGAGGCTAGGGCAGTGACTCGTCTGCATGTTCCAGTAGAGATATATATTTTTCTTCTTGAATGTTCAAAAGCCGTAAGGGCGCATGGCAGAAATGTATATGCTACAAGAACAACAATAAGGGTATCTCCAACAAAATTTTACAACAATCCTCCTCCCTTGAATTATCCCCTGCCAGATGTAAAGTCACTGCCTACACTTCTAGATTATATAGATCTAAAAAAAAATAAAAATCACAATAATTCTCAATGGTCTCAAAGTTTCATCTAAAACCTCTTCGACACTCATGGGAGGGGTTGGGGTGGCACTGGTAAAGGAATGTAATTTCAATTATATCTTCGGGTTTTGAATGAATACCATGTACAACGATAAGTGCAATATTTTTTTTCTTTCAACAACATGTACAATGATAATGGCCTTTTTGACATTCATGCAACTATGGGGATTTAAACTTCAAGGGAATGACATGTAGAAGCATCATATAAGATGAATATACAACCAATAATTACCTCATGACAACTTCAATGGACAAGACATGGTGCTTTTACATTTTCTAACATTTTCTAAAGAAATAATGGAATTGTATCAAAACATTTTTTGACTTGTCAGGCATAGGGAAAACTTCATATGTTCGTTTAAGACGTGATGCGACTTATCTGGCTATTGGAACGTGAGATATGAAACTTCAAATATTTGTTTCTCCAGATGTAGCTTCTGAAGCTTGATGATGTTTTATAAGGTTTCATCTTGATATCATTTTCATGACAACTCTTTGTTTTTTTTGTTTTTTTAACAAGACACTAACATTATTTAATATTTATTGAAAACATTGGTGAAGGACTCCCTTGAAGAAAAATACATGTGTGACTTGGTAGCTTAGGAACTCCAAAAGACAATGAAGATACAAGGAATTACATCTTGGAGAGGAAGCATAATTGTTTTCTATGGATATATTTAAAATATATGAAAGGTATGCCCATAAGAGGCGATGTAAGTTTGAAATTGAGAATATAACCAAGTCAGAAGTTTGAGGATACAAGGAAGCAAGTGAAATTGCGCAATGAGGATTTGGTAATAGATACTTATCGATCAACTTCTTGCCAAAGAACTAGGAAATGATGTATATTAATGTAGATCGATGGGCCTTTAATCCGCATGCAACTGCAACTTCTTCACTTTCATCATCCATAATCATGCTAGATTTTCTTTGACATGCAAGGGAAACCCTCGGTTCATCAACTCATATTTCATCTATCATGGAAAATTACCATAGTACTACCAGGCCCTAAGAACTATAATGCTATGATACCATATGATAAAAATGTGGAGCAAGAAAATAGCCAAGAAAGTAAAATAACTAACAAAATCAAGAAGACGGAAATATGGAGGAAAAGACACCTAGACAAATCAATTCATATGTACATCAATAGTACATTAATAATACAAATCATTGTAATGACCTCACAACCATATCATAACTAATTGATTGTTAAGGTCTAGTTAGAACTTAGGATTATTTCTAACAAGTTGTTTAGAAATGACCCCTCCCCAATTGAATTTCTTGTTGCACATCACCACATAATATGCCAAAGATAACCATGTTTCCGATAACTGAGAGCAATCTCTTTCCCCATACAACCTCCATAAGAGGATCATGGCATACATATATCCCTTAAACCGACGATGGAATACCTATCAGTGGATCTCTTGACCAATTTCTTGTCTTCCTTCCACCAGATGCTCAGTATCTTACTGATGTCATACCGCTCATAAAATGAAATCACAAAATCCTTGGTAAGGGACTCATCAGAGTCTGGAAGTTTGTAGCATGTAGTTGTATCCTGGGGGAGGAAGGATCCTATACATTCTCCCTTTTCATTCACTATTTTACAGACATGGGCTTTAGTATGATTTATGACCCACTCCATCAGTTCTACACAAGGCACAACAAGTTCCATGACATCGACAAAGTGTAAGAAAGACTTCTTTATTGTAGGGAAAATTGCATCATATATTTCCCTAAGTTGCAAGTCGCTATGTTGTGTTGATTTAGGGTAGTATCCATGGTTAAATTTTGTAAAAAGATCAAACCAGGAAGGGATTGGCACCTGTGTGGAAGCCTTGCTTCCTCTTCATGGCTCTGTATCCCAAAACAACGAAACAAGGTTGGAAATCTTCTTCGGGGGAATACATATGAGGGTTTTTTCAGTCCTAGCTGTCGATAATTCTTCCATTTGCATAGGAACATAACTAGAACCAACCTCAACATCACCAAAATGTGTCCTTGGCCTCTTGAGTTTCCTCTATGCGAGAGCTCTCCTAGGAGGCATCACGTCTGCAGGAAACCATTCATGGTAAGAAAACATCCCAATAATGTTCCCCAAACTAGATAGTGCACAACATAAACATACTTGTTACCAAGCAACGTTGATATTTACTGGAACAAATCTTACCTCTCAACACTTGTTTAATGTGTAATTACTGGTGGGTATTGATCGAGGCTTGAAGATCCATATTTAAGTTTTCTTGACATATTCTCTTACGAAATTATGACCTCTGCCCATTGGTCGCATTGAGTGACATGGGAAACTTAATTTTGTGTGTGTTGACGTAGTGAAATTGTCAACGCTCGACGGTTCGTTAATTTTCGGGTCAGTTGCGATGACCTTAATAAATTTTTTAAAACCTTTCATCCTCACCCGATTCGATACCCTCATCGACCCAATCCTCAAGAGAGTCAATTTTTAGATAATTATGTGTTTACATCTCTGCTACTCGGCTAATTAGTTTTCGAAGATGATTATAGCTTCTTGGGGCTCTGTGTAGGCTCAAGTTACTTGTTCAAATGGTCAAAACCAGACTCAAGGAAAATCAAAAGAATCCAACCAAGCACAACATTTAAAGGCTGCTAAATGTAAACAAACTGCAACAAATTTAGAAGTGGTACCCCAAATTTCATGAAATTTTGAGGGTGTGTTGAGTGCTCAACAAATATATGGCTAATGAATATTCTTACTCCTTTAAATATACAAGAACAAAAATAATTTTGAAATCTGGAAAGAAGTTGTCAATTCAATACCAAATTAGATTTTTTAGGTTCGCATCCTAGGGTGCTTGGTTTGATATATACTTCTTACCTTATGCACTACCTAGTACCAACTCAGAACCTCCAAAAACTTCTAGTTATGTTATGTTCATTTTGATGGAAGCCTCCAATCCTAAAATTGAGGCTTCATACTCTGTCATGTTATTGGTGGCTTCAAATTATAGCTTATAATAAAAAAACAAAAATCTCTTTAGTTGGAGATTTCATAACTATCCCTACTCCAGAATCATCTTTTGAAATATCCCCATCAAAGTAGAGTTTCCACACCCCTTCAAGATTCAAATTATCATGAATAGGTATACTTTATAGTTCATATACCTCATCTATGGACATGATGTAGTAGCCTGAATCAGATTCAGTGGCATAAATGGGATGATTTATTGGATTATTTTGGTCACTTGCCACATATGAAACTTTTTTTCTCTATAGATAGTTCTCTGCTCAGCCACAAAAACTAGTATAGTGGAATATGTCATATAGATTTTCATAATGCCTCCTAATTTTTCATACCCATGATCTAGATAAATGATCGCCATAATTAGCAGGTACATCAGTGACAACCACATCCATCATGATACTCTTGACATGGAGTTGTGCTAATGTAAACACCAAATCCTTAATCATGACCTCACATTTAACCTTCCTTGATTCAAATGAGTATAAAGCATGACATGTCTAGTTATCTCAAGTCCCAAATTCTCCATGACATATTTAGGCATAAGGTTATGGGAGGCTCTATAATCCAACATGCAGTTGTGTAGCATCTTGTCATGGATGTTCAAAGTAATATAAAAAGGTGCAATACAATGTTGGCACAAAATTAAGACCAGGGTTCTTGATGGTTTACCAACAAAGAGATCTGTTGTATTCTAGGAATGTTGACATTATTAACCTTCCACAAGATAAGGAGGTCTCACTCGAAGCGTAGAAGAGAAATGTAAGGTGAATGGATTTATAAATGATACCAAACTAGATGTACTTATACACCATGTAGATACATTATGTTAACCATTAAACATTGTGATAGCATTCATACATCAACAAGAAAAGAATAAGCATATACACAATAAATCTATAAATCCATTCATATCAAGAATAGACAAACATAAAAGAAATTTCAGGGCCCCACTCACATCATTGTATTACTGCAACAATACAAAACCTCATTCTTACATTGAAAATATGTCTGATCTCTTCTCATAATGCAAGGAACTTCATTAAATTATCTCACCCATAGAGATAAAGGTCTCACAAACTAGGATAATAGTCTTTAGACTCAGTACATACTCAATATTGAACACAAACTCAATAGTGGTAACAACCAAGACAAACATAATAATCGATCATGACAACAAGAAAAATAACAAGAACACAAACCCCTTTTATGTACATTTTCATCTTATTTAAACTTGCACACCCTTGACAAAGTAGATTTACTAAATCAAATCCTCTTATTTTCACTACCAAACTCTCTTTTATTTTCCCCATTTGCATCTTTCACAGATTCCTTAGCTTCTAGTTGTTGCGTGGCTTCTTTGACTTTGTTCGCCACATGGTTATCCTTATCTTTTTATTAAAAACAAAGGACCCAATAGGACCCAACCACAATTGTTGATGTGTCCTAAGTCAACCTTCAACGCCTTTACCAGAGACCAACTTTGGGACAATATGTAATGCCTATTGATGTAAATAGGCATAATTATCCAAACGGTCTTTTCATTTACGTACCAAAATCGATGCACCCACAACAAAGTATTGAGAAACAACAAGATCGGGTTCTTAAGGTTCATTGGAGAGAAGGTTTTACCTCTCTATATATTCCACAGATTCCAACTAATGCATCTGAACATATGTAGTCTAAATAGTAGGTTTAAATTCATGGAGTTCCTTCTTCGCATTTCGAGAGAAATCAAATAGTTCATTAACTAAAATGTTAGCCTCTTGAATTTAAGTGAATTTAACTTATTACGTAATGGGATATTCCATGGCCTGAGCCTCCACATTCAAATTCTTGGTTTGGGATCTCAACTCTTCAGCTAGCTTATTCTATCTCTCAAGAATACCAACCCAATCATTCACCATAGTAAAAAAAAAATCACTTCCTAGTATTTTGGTGGAGGGAGGACCGAACTACATCCCCTTCCACAACCAATTATGCAATCTTCTATAACATAGATTTGAGTTGTTCCTATTCCTTCAATCAAATGGAATACATTTGATGTTGTAATGTATTTTTATTCTTATCCAAATGGGACCATGTGCCTGCAAGAATTTTAAGATGTTGTGCTGGCACAACATGAGAAATTCCATCAAGAAAATTAGGGGCAGCATGTCAAAATATGGGTCAATTTTCAACCAATTTCCCAGATACAATGTTCAGCATTGATTCATCCTTCATGTGGAATTCATGTTGTTGATCATGGCCCTTTGATACTTATCCTAACTCATGGAACAATTTTTTGGTCTACTGTTTTAATGCCTCATTGACTTTCTCCAAACAAACATCGTGGTGTTCTATCTAGGAAATAGAAGCATGCATGAAATTTAGCAACTTCAAGGTTGAGCAGGCCACAAAATATTCACTAGTAATTTAATGATCCATAGGAAACCTCTAAGCCAAGGGTTGGCCACTTTAAATTTACTTTTCATAGTAACTAGGAGTGGTGGCTCCATCAGGACCAGGAGAGGTAGCCTAGAAATTTTGGGCAAACCATTTTTGGACAATTGGGGGTAACAAAGAGACAACATATGTGAATTCCAAACAAAGTTTTAAAATGGAACATCATTGTATGGAGTCCTAAATTAATGGTTCCACTTTCTCACGGATAGAAATTGTTCTTTTAATAGAGGTTGCTTCTTCAAGAATGTCCATAGGATCTTTTGGAGGATCAGGAATTGAATGAGCCATCTATTCTATGAAAATTTGTATCTCATGGTTAGAAACATTCACTTGAGGAAAATCTTGTGGTGCATTAGTAGTACTTCCACTGACTATAGGTATGGGATTAACATTTTTTCTCTTGTACATGATGGTATCATTCTGAGAAGGGGACGACTGAGTGGTAGGATGGGTATCTGCAATAGATTTATTTTGTTGAGGATTAGGGTCTTCAACATTTGGGGTAAAATGAATGGTGGGTAAAGTGACCACACGATCATCAGGAATCATGATAATGGGGATGGAATATGGGGCATGGGTATGATCTTGGGATGTGACAAAATCAAGGAGATAGGGACGATGTCAATAAAAATAGGGAGACTAGTAGATGGAGATGGTGAGATGGTACAAAATTTATTTCATGGAACTGAAAAAATAGCTTCAAATGCCTCTTTAAAATCCTTACCTGTGAAAACAACATTTGTAGGAATAAATGAGAACTTCAGTAGCACCGGGGTTGTATTTGGATTTTTTTTTTTCCTCTGAGTCTGAATTTGAACCAGAAGGTGGGAATTGTCTCTTTTTTTCTATTGTATTAGAACAAGGAACATTTGTAGTAACTAGAGCCTCGCATTGTGAAATTGGTGGACTCTAATAGGACACCCTCGAATCCTTCCTAATCATTTTCACACCTAGCCAAGAGAATACTTCTTTATCCATGGATTCTTCATCCAAGTAATAACACGGAGAAAGAGCATGAAACTCTTTAGGGTTGGAAGCTCGCAGCCAAACAAAAGTGTGATCCCTGTTCATACCAAACCAAATATTGTTGGTGTGTTGGTTGAGAAGGTGTTACAAAATCCTCATGCATTGTATGCCATTGATCAAATCATTATACCACTGTATGAAGGTGGAATTATTGAATGTTACATTTGGAGCATCTATTCAAACCTTCGAAGGCTCAAACCTCATGGACATTCAACTATCTGGAGTCAATGTGATCTCTCTTCCTTGCGAGGGCCTCCATTTCCACATAGTGAATGCAATCAAGAGATATCCAAATATGATGTAACCACCTTTCTCATGCATATCTACACATGCTTGTAATAAATTGTTCATCAAATATTTTCACCAAATAAGTTTGTCCCGCTGCACACAGAAATCAGTAACAGAGACAACATCGAGTGTGCACTTTCCCTTGGAATATTTTTACATGACCTTGATAGTAATCAAATAACATGAAAACTAAACCTGTTCATGGGTAATAGGCTCAATGAAAACTCTTTTACTTCCATGGTTGGTACAAAACTTATGATATAGGTTAAGCTCTCCCTTCTTGCATCCATGATTCCCTGATACCTGGAATCCTTTCATGAAATAATATCCCTCCATATATAACCCATTCAATTGATCGATTTCATAGACATGAATAGGATATAATCTATCTAACCATAGAGAGTCGTTGTGCATGTGAATTATCAAGAACTTAGTGTAGTAGGAAATTTCACCAGTGGTGCCAAAAACTAGTAAATATCATGGGTTTATCAAAGTTGACTCTTAATGTGGGACATAGGAGGTCCTCTGTTGTAACTCCAATTCTCCAAAGGACAGAGGAAAATCATACATATATGTTTCTATCCTCATTCACTACTATAAATGGACATAATTTCCTATGCCCTATTGTCATACCCCCAACATTTGACGTCTCTCAACCACCGCTTATGAGGGCTCAAAAGGCGTCAGAAAATCTCCTGTGGTTTTTTGATGTTGGACTATCATCGGTATTCCGACTCCCCTAATGTCTGACGACCGAAGACCTTTAAAAATTTAATTTCAAAGGACAACCAGAAAACTACCAATGACGTTCGTCGGTCTACTCATGAATATTTCGACGTTATCCTGTCGACGTGACCGATGAGTTTGTAGTAGTTACGACACTTTGTTGGGAGCATTTCCCATCGGAAGTCCGACCTGTAGTAGTCGGAAGACCGACGGACCTGAATATTTA
>CBVK0103191694.1:0-23967 GCA_900067695.1 Picea abies | reverse complement strand
CATGTTTGATCACACGGGCACACCCATAAGGACCTGTGGATACACTATTGGGTGTGAAGTTTATTTCTTAAGGGGGAACGAAAGAGTCAATCTGACTCAAAGGGAAGATTAGAACGATCCTGCATGGACCTTGGACTTGAGGGTTTGGGGTTTTGCATCAGTTGATTCAATGGAAGCAAGATATATTGACCTTTGGTTGAGGGAAGCCTTATAATCTAAATTTGAGTCAGAACAATTCATAGTTGTTGATTCTACATAGAAAACAGATCTAGGTCGTTCATATGGAGAATACAATGGTCAAAGTGATTGAGGTCAAGGTGGCATGGAGTCCGATGATGAGGTGATCTAGGAGGATCCAAAACACTCAAATAGACCTAGGAGGATCCAAAATGTTCAAAAAGTGATTATCTCAAATTATCTTTAAAATGACTTCATTATATAGAGCTTGATGAGATCTTTACAATGATGTGTGAACCACTTCAAACAAATGTCGTATGAGAAATATATGGCCTTTCAAATTTAAAAAAAAAAACAAGGAAAAAGGATGATTGGGAAATCCCTATAGATGACGTCAACAGGATGTCAGCGTGATGACATGTCAGCACCAAAAACTAACACATGGCATCTATACAACTTAGTTGGATGAATTAGAGAATGATATGTGTCCTTTCGTACAAGATGATGTTATCATCCATATGATAAGTGTAATGATATGTGTCCTTTCGTACAAGATGATGTTATCATCCATATGATAAGTGTAAAGATCAAAGAGTGACATGTGGACAAGTGACATTAGCATGCTAACATGGCAACATGAAAGATTGCCACGTCTCACCTAGATTTTGCACATTTAGCACCTAGTTGGACTAGTTGGAAAGTGGCACATATCATCCATATGGATGATGTGGCATACTGTATGGTCCATGTGGCACCACTGATAGAGGGACACATGGAAAATACAATGTCTTAAGGAGGAGAAGCAGATTGTTCAAGATCAATTGATATGTTATGAATAATTCCGTAGAGGTATTACTCATTAATTGGAAAGAGAGTTGAAGGCTAAGGACCATATATTGGCACAATTCCATGGAAAGAGAGTTGAAGGCTAAGGACCATATATTGGCACAATTCCATGAAGTTGGAAAAGTGGAGAAGGAAAGGTCTCCTATGAAAGAGAGACTATCTCCTATAAAAGGTTTACAGATAGTAACCGAGGAAGATGATTCATCATATTCTTCTTCTCCTTGTCAAGATGGAGAATGCTCTAGGATGGTTGAATTAAGGAGAACTTCAAATTAAGAGGTATTTCATAAGAAATTGATTTTGCCTTCAAGCCTAGGTAAATTTATCAAATGAAAAGCATATACAAGAATTGATGAACATTCCAATGAAGGAATGAAAACATATCCCACCAATAAGACCGTTATTAATTTATGGTCTATGTATCCATGTTTTTTCTATGGAAATAATAACCATTGTGTGGAGAAATGTTAAAAAATACAATCCTTGTAGGTGAATCCATTTAAGAAAGAGGTCAAAGGAAAGGGTCATTTTCCAAGACAAAAGAATAGGGAAAGTAGCAAGAAAGGATTGGCGTTCTAGGATATGAACAAACACTTGTGCACTCATTGTGGTAAGAGTGGAAATCATATTGAGAAGTGTTGGACACTTGATCTAGACTTATGTCTGAGGTAGAAAGAGGAAGATGCAAAGGCACTTACAAGAAGACAGGTAGCAGTGTCAACACAATTTGATAATCTTGCTGAGAGATTTAACAGAGAATTCTTCTTAATGGTTGGTCTTAACAATATAGTGTATGAAGACATCAAGGTATGGTTCATGGACAATGGTTCATATAGCCACATGGTAGGAATGAGATAAATATTCCTTACTTTCTTAGAAATTGACACAGAATGTTATGTGGGATCTGAGACTAACACCAGACAAGCAGTAAGAGGAGTTGGTTATGTAAGATTCTAGCTCGAGTCGGGATAATTTTGGGGGATAGAAAATATGCGATATGTTCTAGAATTCAAAGTAAACTTGCTCTCAGTTTCATCTTTCAAGGATGAAGGATATGCATTTAAGTTCCAAGATGGACAAGTACTAGTGTATTCAAAGGAAGATACTCAAGACACATCGGTGGCATTTGGCATCAGAAAGGAGAGACTATATAGGTCACTTGGATGGCCTATAATTGGATCCAGTGGCTATTTGGATTTAACGTCAGATTCAGTTTCAGAGGCATTATTAGAGACAAGAAGTTGTTAGACTCCTTCTAGTGCTATTGGAATAATGAGTCCATAAAGAGTCCACCTATCCCGTCCCTGGATAGATATTAGAAAAAACTCCATTTTGGAAAAATACTTTGTAAATATGTATATTTTCAAATAACAAAGTTAGCATGCATATGTAAATACCTGCTAAAAAAATTTTCCATTGTTGTAATAGAGGGTTTTATAACCCACTCTTGTATAATTAGAGAGTGAGAGGGATATTGTCGGGATTTCTAAATACTTTTGAAAAAAGTATAGGAAATTGTTATAATATTTTCTTATTATCAACTAATGGACTGCATATGGATTTAATTTCCTATGTAAAATCATTCTTATTATGAAGTAAAAAGGTGAAAGAAAAAAATAATGCAGACATTGGACATGCAAATTGAGAGCCGGAAGAGCATCATAGATATGGAATTCTTCATAGATCTAGTAAATAAATGACCTTTGTGTATAAATAGAAGGTGAAATAAGTATGTGTTATGCTATGAACATCTCCAGTATGTTAAGCCATGATCATGTAATATGTATACCTTATACATCAAAAATTCAAATGGTATAGATGTTTGTGGAAAACATGTTTATATTTTTATTTCAAGGTAGGAGAGAGGAAATGAACATGAATTTAATTCAAATACTCCTATAGATACATCAAGTAGTACATGAAAAATTAAGCCAAAATGGGAGGAGCATAAACCAACATTCAACTTGGATTCATGATTGTCAAGATGGACTATCTTCAAGAAAGAGAGAAGGAGATGGGAGTGAATTTTGAGTTCAAGATTCATATCTATATGTTGCATAGAAGATAGTTAGTGAGAAGACTTCTCTAATGAAGGAAGTAGTGATCTAGAACGAGAGCTATATCTATATCCAAAAACTAGCACTAGTAGACATAAGCAAGAGCCAAAATTAGAGTTGTTTCCAAGAGTTAGAGTTAGAGCCATGTTCCAAAGAAGAAAACTAAAGTACACTGATATATATTGGTTTCATTGATATTTTGGAAGTTCAATAAGGAGATTAAATCCATATCCAAGATGAATATCCAAGGAAAATATCAAGTCTGAGATGGAAATTAGTACAAGTGTATTTCAACAAGCTGGAAGAGTGAAGAAGCTTTATCATCACTAAGTTGTTGAATAATCCATGAAGGGAAATTCAGTAAGGTGGAAGAGTGAAGTAGATTTATCATCAATAATTTGATTAAATATCCATACTTTTGGAGGACCAAAATTTCTTTAGTGGTAAGGTGTGATAAAGGAGGATCTAGAACACTTAAAGAGATCTAGGAGGATCCAAAACGTTCAAAAAAATTTCATCTCAAATTCTATTTAAAATGTCTTTATTGTGTAGAGTTTGACTAGATATTTCCAACGATGTGTGAATATCTTCAAACAGACAGTGTATGAGAAATTTATGGACTTTTAAAGATTCGGAAAAAATAGGGCAAAAGGATGATTTCGCAGTGCATACAGATGACGTCAGTGTGATGATGTCTCAGCACCAAAGACTAACACATGGCATATGTATAGATGAGTTGGATGAATAATAGGATGTCATGTTTCCTTCTGTATAGGATGATGTCAACATCTGTACTATTGGACATTGGGTTCAACGCTTCCTGTGAGTTTCGCAGCATGGGTAACCCCCTTTCGCGGATCCTAAATATGGAAATTGAGGTGGAGATTAATGCCTACGGGTTTTTGTCTAATGACAATCATAGTCCAAAAAATGGCATCAAATCCACATGTCTCAAGTTTGAAAATTTCCCGACATGTATGGGGCAGGGAGATTGTTGGAAAATGGGTTCAACACTTTCCATGAGTTTCATGACATGGGCTAAGCCCCGCTTGTGGATCCTAACTCTCGCAATTGTGGCGAAGATTAATTCTTGTGGATTTTTTTATAATGAAGATCATAGCCCAACACGTAGTACAAGTGGAAATATTAGAAATTGATACATGGATAGTTGATGTCAACATGTTGACGTGGAAACACAAGAGGCTACCACATGTCACTCCAATTTTGAACATTTAGCATCCAGTTGGACCAGTTGAAAAGTTCCATGTGTCATCTATACGGATGACATGGAAGACCATATGGTCCACGTGGCACCACTAGTAGAGTGAAATTTTTCCTACTGTACGATGATGTGGTGAACAAGTGGAGACACATTCAACAGTGATGTTGCAGGGTCATACGCCAAGTGGAAACAAGTGGACCAATCATAGGATTCTACATGGGCCAATCAAATGGTGCCACATGGCACCTTCGAGAAGCCCAAGTTGGGTTGGGGATCAAAATTGTTTTGGATTGAAGAGATTTGAACCCCAGACCAACCAACAAATATGTCAAGGGAATATTCCACTCCTTAACTATAACCTTCGACCATTGTGCCAACCACACATTTGTTGAAACAAGCACCAGAATAATTTATTTAATATTGATGCCATGTCACTGCCAAGGTCCAGCCATGATTTTGGTCGACCTAGGATATTTAATGGGAACATATTTCAAGACAAGGTAGTACATGGAATTGTGTGCAGTGTATAATATGATGCATTGGAATGTGTGCCAAAAGGAGCAACTATGTTGAGTTTGTCTCATTTTGCATGTCATTGAGCACTTTGTCCAAACATAGTCATGTTTATACTCATTCTTCTTAGTTTTTCAAGAGGAGCATGATGGTGATGTCTATTTTGTAGTAAAATGTTGTTTATGAATATATTAGTTCATATTTCCTTGTATGATAGTTTTAACGCATTGTTTTGCATGAAGAAGGGGGTCATTTTAAGCTTGCTTAGAACATGGTTGAGTTTATACTCATTTTTCTCAGAATTTTGAGAGGAATTCAATGAAAACTTATGTTTCTGAGGTTCAGAAGCAGAATTGAAGAGTGAGTTCAATATTTTCTTTGTAAGTCCATTTCATTGTAAATTTTGACATTTGAGATTAATGAAGAGCGGTCTCACTATTGAAAAGGGACCCGAAGATGTATCCCGGGATGGGTGAACTCTGTCATCAAATCTTGTCTTCTAAGTTTTTTTATTTTATGTTGTGTAATCTCTCATTATTATACTAGTTATTCATCATTTTATGAAGTTTTTGGATAAGTAAAGGGATTCACACGTTTTATGCAAATTTATCAAAAGACGATAAAAAATAATTCTGAACTAGTTTAGATGTTAATATGTGTTAAAGAGTATTTTGAAATCTAAGTATTTTCAGATCATGAGGTATGAGAGATCCAAGAAGAACTATATTAATTATGATGAATATTTATCATTCCTTCCAGTTCTAAAAATTGTGTCACAACCTATGTCTTTATGGTTTATGGGTGTGTAAATATATTATGCGTAATGGCCAGATAGAAGTTTCGTGGTTTTAGGAACTCGTGTCCAAACCCTGACTATGATGTAGATCTAGATAGAGGTCACAATGGTGAGGAATCAACCTTGGTTGAGTAACAAAATCAATCCAGTCGAATTGGGCACATATAAAATCCATTCTATAGTGTAATTGAATGATCAACGTAGATCTGGTCAGGGAAACCTTTTCCAAATAAACAACCATGATTATATAATCCAGACCCTCCATATCAAGACCCCAAATTCCATTAATGAGTTATGTCTAAAACAATACCATTTAGTGATCGGCGATGATATCCATTTAATGATTCCCGATGACGACTCCATAATCACCGACGACAAGAGACATGGTAACCATGTTCACGAGAAGTGGGGTCGACGATGCTAAGATGGGGAAAGTAAATCGATAGTTTCAATTAAATCCTTTAAGATCAAATCAATGGTATATAATGACTTAAGTGGACCCTTTCCATCAGGACTGTTACATCATCAGGCTAACTAAGCATTGTGTATTTTCTCCTTTATAAAATGTCATTGCTGACACTTTTTTCGCAAGGATGAGCATTTGGTTATGTGAAGAGAAAAGGTTTAGTGCCAGAGTTAAGGAGGATATTGAGGTAATATTGTTTCCCTGGTGAAGAACATAGTGGTTCTAGACGCGTCATCATCGGAAGATAGAATTATCAGAGTGGTCGAGAACCAGGAGTGATGGAGCTCCAATGAAGAAATGGTAAGAGGGTGTTTTCATTGGGGGGTGAAGATGGAAGAATGAGATACCTAAAGCAGGTAAGTTCTTGATGAAAAAAAGGTAAGACCCAATATTTAAATGAGGGCCCCACAAACCACATGGTGGGTGTCATGTTGGATGGAAAAAGTAAGAGGGTGCCATGTGGATGCTATGTGGCAATGAGGTGGAAAAAGTGAATGAAGGCTTGGAAACTTAAGGATTCCATAAATTTTGATTTGGAAATCAGACTTAAGTATGGTTATAGTCATTGGAAATATCTCGACAAGAAGAATCCAACTATGATACTTGGTTAGAGAAAATAATAGAAGAAGAGAAGGGTAAATCTCAATAGGCCTTGGGCCTAGGTTTCTAGAGAGAGGGAAGGCCAAAAGAGAAACCCGATAGATATTAATCCAAAGAGGATCGGGGAAAGGTATGTAATAAAGGTGGATATGATAGCCTTGAGAGCTTCAGACCTTCCATCCAAGGTAACTCACTTCCCAATGAGGGATATCCTAGTAAGGATCAAGGTCAAGGTTCTAGATAAGGATCAAGGCTTCAGTCGCATTACCACAATGGTGATAAAAAGACAAATCTAAATGAGGCTTGGGAAATAAAAGGTTTAGTTCAATATGTTGGTTGTTGGCTTCAAATTATAGGCAAGATCTGAATAGAAAGAGGTCTAGGAAATAGGAAGAAGATCAAGGGATCCCTCCACATCTATATCAAGGCTGGAGCAATCATGTGAAGAAAGTAATGCTACTAACATTCTCCTACAGAAAAGAAGAATGATGTTGGCCATGCGATCAAAAGAAGACTTGCCAATACATCATAAATAGTATATTCCTTGCCTTCTAGCCAATTTGTAAGAGAGTGTTAAGTTTATTTAATGATAACATGGTGGTTGTAGATGAGTGTCCTAAAACTACATGTGAAAAGACTCAACTCAAAATAAGGATCAATATTCATGCGATTTAGACTCAGAGTTCAAAACAAAATATTAACATATAGATGAAAATACATAAAATTTGAAGATATTAAGCATAGCATGTAAACAAGGGAATGAAAAAATTGAATTAGTCAATCAAAAAATAATCAAGAGTAAACTCATTTGAAACATGAAATAGAACAATGAACCTTGAAACCAAATAGGATCATAAATTACTTTGGAATCAACATAAATTTTGAAGATAACGTATCAATTCCATCATACAAATGTCAACAAAATATAATAGGTCAATAAGCATCATGAAGACATTTGAAATCATTAGATCGAAATGAATAATCAACCCCCATCAAATAAAATCATCAAACAAGATTAAATCCCCAATTCCCTCAAGGTAGAAAAATAAATAGCATTAGGCTCAAGCAGTAGAGGATTGGGAAATAGGTTTGAAATTTTAGTAGGGGGGCTTTCCTTTCACTTTTACAAGAAAAAGTAAAGGAGGGTTATTGCGACCACAACACCTTGCATTCAATGCTTGTTGATATAAACTACAACATTGTCAAAACGACTTGGGCATATGTTCTTTAATTATAGATAATGTCTTTTCTTGCAAGTCAACAAGGAAACTTATTAAAATAAACAACTATTTCGATCTTATTTTATTTTGAGACTGTAAAGAACACACAAAAACTATTTACATTTTTTCTAAAACTCAAAAGAAAATTATGAAAATAACACAATGCAATGTTGAGAGAAAAGGATAATATCATAGTAAAATCAAATCAATATTTATAGAAATCAAACCATGAAAAAACAACAATAATTTGTAATGACCCCTCCGTTACGTCAAAAATTAGTGATGTACAAAAGAGGTACAATTGTTTTTTTGAACAAACGTTAGTACAAGTGAAAATGCGTCATAACATGTATTAATAACTACACAATCAATTTCATCACAATGAACTGAAAGAAACATCAGTATTGTTCAATCAACTGTATCTTATAAACATGACATAAGGAAGCTACCCTCCCAACCTATCATGTATGGTTAGGACTTCCAAGACACATAAGCAATGATGAAGTCCAAGATTCATCTGATTGATTTTGACCACTTAAGGTCTCAGGACTGGCGACTATTCCAAGGAACAAGGAAGTATCTAATTCCCATTAATTAAAACATACACGTCTATTCAACTAGAATTATCAACATACTTAACCATCAAATCATCATAGTGAAAATAATAATCTACACTAGTTAATCAATCTTCAAGCAACATTGAGTGTAAACCAGTAAGAGGCTTTTACATAAAGAATAATAACCCAAAGAGCATAGGTTGAATTTTAGTCTCATGTAGCTGAAATATGCATCTTCATATTAAAGAATATCTTCTAAGAATATATATCAGGAATTTAAAGGCTAAAATTATATATTCATTTGCAAGAACCCACAAGAAGATCAATCTTCTTAAGCAATACATTAAATTAGATGTTACTTTTCATTATGTATCTAATTTATAAAACTAATAAAAATCAATCATAAATAACAATTAATAAGAAGTCTATGCTTGCATATCCATATCAAATAACTAAGAGGTTTAATCATAACAAGCAATATGGAAATATTCCAAGACTACCTTACCTTTCCATTGCAAGAAAATATAGGAAGTTCAATCCCATAATTAAGAATTAGATCAAATAAATTATATGCTATCTTGCATATGCATATATAAGGATAATTAAATAATATCAAGTTTTATTTAAACAATAAAAATAAAGAACCCAATGTTGTCTTATTAACCCAATTAAAAGAACCAAAGGAAGAGCCAACAATAACATAATACAACCTACAATTACATTCAAAGGTATTAAGGAAGACCAAATCTTATTTCAACCATATGTAAGAATGCAATTTCTATCTTAAAAATTCATTAAAGGAGTTAAGGGAATACCAACCGTAATAAGTAAATGATAGAATTCAACTACCCTATGTATCCATTTAATAGAATAAAGAGAGACCCAAGTATTTTAACAATATATAAAGAACTCAATACTAATTTAAAATCCATTTAAGAAATGAGAAAAACAAGTCTTATTAACTCACAAATAAAGCACTCACAGGCCAACTTATAAATCTGTTTAAAATTTAGGAAGACAAATCATAATTGACCATAAATAAATAATGTTCAGAGGCTAAATCACATATCCATAGTAAGGAAACAAAGAATGAGTTATGGAAACTTTCGCAGCCCCTCATCGAATGTGCATAAAAATCCAAAATTCGTTCCAGACCTCAATCTAGCCTTCCATCCAGCACTCAATCCTGCACTAATTTATGATAAATTAAATTAAATTCAACATGCAGCAAAAACGATTTTATTAATTGCATCTCCTCATAGGAAGGGACAATAATTGATACAGGGTATGTCAAGAAGTGGCAGTGACAGGTAAGAGGTGAGTGAACGTGTATATGTCAAGACAATCAAACAGTTACAAAACTCACCCTTCTTGGTGTTTACTCTACAAATAATACGACTGTTTTTAAACGTGCAAAATCAATACAAAAATAGTTAACTGGAAATGGGAAACCAGAGATGAACATGTCAAATAACACTATTAATTTCAAGAAGGACATTGTCAAATGGAACGTAATATGACACCTGATGCGGACCTTGATCTGACACTTGTTCCGAACCTTGAAATGAAAAAAAAATTATGATAAATTTGAATTTAAAATTTTAGGAAGCGAATAGATTTAGGAAATGGTTAAGCCTGAAGGAAGGGACAGTAAATAAACACATAGGTACTCAGGAAGGTCAAGCTATTTCTTCAGCCCCAAATTAGTTCCACGAATTATAATACTTTCAAATTAAAATTCAGAAGATGAAAATAAACAGAACATAAATCGCTCAATTAAATTATGGAATTGTTTTCTAATAGACAAGAAGAAAATCCAAAACTACAGATTTTCAATCTTTGACATCAATCACTAAAGAACAAATTCAAAAGCTTCTATAGGTTGGGTGGCAAGGAAAGCCCCAAATTTCATTTTCAGAAATAAATTAAATACAAAGATCTATAAAAATTCCCTCTTTGAATTTGTATAGGTTGTTTTTCTAGAATGAATTTATAATATGAACTACCAGTCATACAAAATCCTACAGTGAACCAATAGAACACTAAAATCAAGATTTATAAAAATAAATCAAGGATAAGGGAAGAGGAAGAACAATCACTCAAATTGGACATTTCTGAGTTATTCAAAGGATTGAGAGAAAACTCAAATTTTAAAATTTCATACCACTTACGCATTTGAATATACGCCAACTACAATTCATTTTGGGTAGTTGTTTGACCAAGACAAATAACTTTTAAAAATTATAATAAATAATCGAAGGCAACATACATAAGGAGGTTCATAGTTCTAAGACGTGGACGAAATTGACTGTGCATATTTAATCAGTTTGCATTTTGTTTGTAATTAAATTCATTTACGAAAATAGGGTAGCATATAAATACATTGACCAGAAGTTTTTTCCAAATTCCATTGCCTAAAATTTTGCAGCGATAAAGATTTTGGATTGTGAATTGATTGGAAATAATCAAAAGAACTCTAAATTGGTATTTCCATTTAATTAGTAGTGGTTATAGAGTCTCCACGAAATTCTTATTCCAAGAAAAAATTTAACCATTACACAGTGAAAACAAATCTACAAATTTGATTTGGGAAAGAGGTTAAACAAAAAAATAATTACAAATTTTGACAACACCGTAAACCTAATTTTGTTCTCAGAAATTGAAATCCGAATTAGTAATCTCAAGGGTTATTTATTTCTTTAGGGTTTTTCCCAAGCACAACCCTATATAATACACAATATTCTCAACATGCATCATGAGACATTTCATCATTAATCACATATGTGAAAATAATAAGTTAATCAAAACTCCGATATGCAATCACTGGCAGAAACTAAGAAATTTGCATTATGTATGTATATATCCTAGCAACCATTAATCATTTTGAGAAATCAAGATGAAAACCATTATCATAAATTTATCTTCTAGATTTCAATAAAAACTATCAAGGACTTGTTGACTCAAGTTTATAATTACAATCAATTTATGGCAAATTTACAAAAGTCTATTATGAACATTAAATCTTAATACAAAATCAAATTTCAGAATAAGAATACCATAACCGACAACGAATAAATATGAAGATGTTCTTCAGCAAATAGTGCTCCTTCATTTCTTTTGCTTGCTAATTGTTGATACTTAGCCAATAGCCACAAAGGGACCAAGCACACAAAAATTAGAAAATACTCTAGCTCCAAGCTTGCATCACAAGGTAGAGCCACCAACCTAGATCAATCTTGGTATCCCAACTCTCACAAGTAAAACCAGTCAAAAATAATTTGGCAGCATAACTTTACCAATTACGAGTGTGATCATTTTCCCATCTAGACCATTTGATTTATAGGATTTTATTCACTGAAACATGTCCACATGCACAATTAATTATATTTCTAATTAAATCAATTAGTATTATTCATCCTCTCCCCAAGTTGCACAAGTAATTACATATTTTATTTTAATTAAAAGTCCATTTCCCTCGCATTTCCCAAGTGTGTTCCTTAATTCAATCCTAGTTGTCTATTTATTCCCTAGATTCTTATTCAATGATTGACTCCTTACTAAATATGATTTAGAGTTAAAATAGGAGTCTTCTTCTAGTTAGACTAGTGGTAGCTAAACTCTAGATACCATTCTATGTGGACACCTATTCTCTCATGCTTTATTCCTTTATTATTTTAAAATTCCATTCTGGTATTTTCTTGCACACATGTGTGTTATATCAAATCTTTTACATTTATCTCACTTTTTCATTTAGATTGATTTATCTATAATATTTTATTTTATTTAACATTTTATTTTAGTCCCCTAACTATACTTGACTTAGGCATTGTCTTAGAGTAGGCTTAGACTTATATGGGGATTAACAAAATTACTCATTAATTAATTATTTTAAATCTGATAATGTCAAATTAATTTATTGTTTTCTAGATCACCCAGATTCATTGACTTAATTTTTTTTTAAAATTACGTGACGTGCCCTTCAAGATGAAATCTCATGCTCCAAGGGTGCCACTCGCCTTTTGACTAGTTTTGGTAGTTGTCCAATCCTTGGAATCAACACTCCACTCGGGCGAACTTGTGAGACACTAAGGGATTCTAAGGAATAAGGACCCTGCCTTATTGCATGCCACTTAGAAATCTTTGTGAGCGACTGTCTCAGTCTGTCCTCACGAAATAGTGGGCCTCTCGAACTAAGTAATCATTAACCTACAATTTCAGCCATGATGAGAGTGCTAGTAGGTTGTGAAAGGTACTCTGCCACACCTCTCCCTTAATGTCTAGTTTTTTGTGCTTGGCCCCTTTACTCCTTATGTGAGTCAAATTAGTAAGTATTCATCATCTTGCATACATAAAAAAAATTTGTTAATGATACATATACAAAATCATATTATAATCGATCATATGACACATTTTCATAAATGAAATAATCAAACCAATACAATCCACTCCCTGACTCAATTTGGATTCCAAGGAGGTCCATTGATGCCATCAACATCTATAATCTGTCATGTGTTCTGCACACTCATGTAAATTCACCAATAACATATTTCAATACATATATCAAGTAAAAATAAATCACAATCCATCAAAATCATCATGAAAATCCATAGTCAAAACAAATAACATTGTACTATAATCAGATCACTTGCACACAAGTGTCCTCAAGAATAAGTCGATAACATGTGCTCAATAGAGAGAGATGTTAAATACACCCCCTCTTGTTTTAAACTCTATCCCTAAGTTGTAAAGTATATAAAATGTAGTAAATAAAAGTATTTGA
This sequence comes from Picea abies, assembly GCA_900067695.1. Classification (NCBI taxonomy): domain Eukaryota; kingdom Viridiplantae; phylum Streptophyta; class Pinopsida; order Pinales; family Pinaceae; genus Picea; species Picea abies. The sequence continues at coordinate 10,733 of CBVK0103191694.1, read as the reverse complement.
CAAGATCTATATGTCTAATCTATCAAACAAGTAAGGAAAATGCTGACGCATATCATATGCGTCCTCCCAGGTAGTCGAGTGTGGACTATAATTGTCCCACTAGACCTTGACCTGATTGTCTATTCGACGTCATAGTTATTGAATGTGATGGTCTAGAATGTGGATTTTCTCCACCATGAGAGAACCCTCGTCCGACACCTACAAGCACTCATGTAAATAATATGTGTAAGATCACTACCATAATGTCTCAAAATCGATACATGAAAAACATCGTGCATACGCCTCAAAGAATCATGTAAGGATAGTCAATAAGATATGGGTCTCTTCTTTTCCACAACTTTGAAAGGTCCCACAAATCTAGGAGATTGTTTAACACCCTTTCCAAACTTGATCAAAATCTTGTGCGGTTTCACCCACAAGAAAACACGGTCACCAACTTCATAATGGTGGTCAATGCGATGTGCATCAACATAACTCTTATGTATATCTTGCACTTATTTAATAATTTGTATTATCAATTTCATTTGGTCTTCCATTTCTTGGATCACTTCCAGTCCTACCATGACCCTATCCTCAAGTTAATCGTAACTCAATGGCGTCTGACAGGGTCACCCGTAAAGAAACTCAAACGGTGCCATATTAATGGTACTTTGATAGATTTTGTTGTATGTAAACTATACCAGTGGAAAGAAATCTTCCCAACATTTATGTTGGTCCATTACATACACACGCAACATATCTTCCAAATTTTGGTTCGTTCTTTTTGTATCCCTATCTGTCTCAAGGAGATAAGTTGTACTAAAGTTCAGTTGTGTTCCCAAAGCCTCTTGGAAACTGGCCCAAAATCATCTTGTAAACATCGATCCTTGATCAGATATGATCCCTTTTGGTACACCATGCAACCTTACAATATCGTTGAAAAAAACTCTAGCTATGTCTGGCGCCTAATACGTCATACGTACAGGAATAAAATGTGCACTCTTCATCGGAGTGTCAACTACAATGAAGATTGAGTCATGTCTCTTTTCCATCAATGGAAATCCAACAATAATGTTCATCGAAATGAATTTCCATTTCGATTCTGAAATAACCTATGGTTGTAATAATCCTATCTCATGTCTATGTTTGAATTTCACTTACTGACATTATGGACATCTCACTATGTAAATAACTATGTATTCTTTCATTCCCTTCCAGAAGAATAAAGGCTTGAGGTATTCTTTCATCTTCGTGACTCTCATATGAACCTTTTACACTTCTCTATGAGCTTCACTCAAAATCAAATTTCTCAATTCATTGTTAGGAGGTACGTAAATACTTCTGTAAAATCTTAAAAATCCATTATATTCTAAAGAACAACCTTCGAATTTTGGTACCATCATGGTATCTTGTCCAATATTTTCCTTAACCCATTTATACTAGTCATCATCGATCTATATAGTTAGAATATTTTCTCAATGATTTGTCTTAAGAGGTATTACTGAGAATATGCATGGTCTCTGACTCAATGCATTTTCCACTCTGTTTATCATTCATTTAATGTAAGTAATATCAAAATCGTATTCTCTAAGTAATTTTGAACAATGCCCTTGTCATGCGTTAAAGTCACTTTGCGTAAATATGTGTTGCAATCCATAATGATTTGTCTTTAATTCAAATTTTTGTCCAATAAGATAGTGTCTCCAAACTCTCAAGGAATATACAGTTGTCAATAACTCCAAGTCATGCATTTCATAGTTCTCCTCATGCTTTCTCAATTTCCTTGAAATGTAAACGATCACTCGACTGTATTGCATCAACACTCCGCCTATTCCTTCCTTGGATGCATCTGTGCATACCAATAATTCCTTTTCCATGTCAAGGAATTTTAGGGTTGGTGTTGTCATCAAAAACTCTTTGAGCCTTTGAAATTCTTCCGTGCATTTCTCGGTCCATAAAAAAATGTTTTTTTCCTTCTGCAATTCCGTGATCAAATTTGCTATCTATAAAAACCCTTCAACGAACCATCGATAATGTCCTGCTAAACCCATAAATTTGTGTACTTCTTGTACGTTTTTTGATGTAGGCCATTCCATAATAGCCTCTACTTTTGTTGGATCCAAAGGGATACCTTTCCGAGATATGATATTTCCCAAGTAATGAATCTTCGATTGGTAAAAAAAACATTTCGATAGCTTCCCGTAAAAATTTTTTTCTCATGGATATTGTAGTACCAATCTTAAATGTTCATCATGCTCTTCTTTCATCCAAGAATAAATCAATATGTCATCAATAAATAATTGAACAAACTTGTCCAAGTATTCATGGAACATCCCATTCATCAAGCTCGTGAATACCCTTGGGGCATTTGTCAGTCCAAAAGATGGAACTGTAAACTCATAGTGTTTGAACCTCATGTTAATGTGGTCTCAGGAACATCTTCCTTTTTAATTCGTAACTGGTGATATCATGATCTCAACTCAATCTTTGAAAACGTAGTTGCAACTTTCATATGATCGAACAAATCGTCTATTCTTCACAATAAATATTGGTTCTTGATCATTGTTTTGTTCAATTGACGGTAGTCGATACAAAGCATCCATGATCCATCCTTATTTCTTATGAAAATAACTAGAGCACCCCAAGGTGACACACTTAGACATATAAGTCTCAAGTCCAAAAATTCCTTCAATTGCATTTTCAACTTCTGTAACTTAGGCGTTGACATCTGATATGGCATTCTTGCTATTGGTTCAGTTTCAAGTTTCAATTTGATTGTAAACTCCAACTCGCTTTTGGGCGGCAAACATGGTAACTCTTATGGAAACACATCTGCAAAATCCCGTACTACTGGAAGGTTTTCTAATCCTTTCACCTGGCCTTTTTTTTTAGCACTAATATTGCATATAACTTACATCCCTTGTGCATATTCTTTTGTAGCTATAGGGAAGAATATAAATCTCAAGGCCACTACCTGGGTTCTTTATTCATTCACCGTATTGTTCCCCGATTCATCTGTCAAACTTAACTGTTTCGTTCACAGTTAAGTATCGCATCATGCGATTTTAGCCATTCCAAACCAATAATTATTTCATATGATCCTAGGATCATGACATAAGGTCTACCTTTATTACAAAATTTCCCAAGTTAATAATATAATAAAAAGTCATTTCCCTACTTTTCAGCTCTTCCTTCGCTATGAGGACCTTTTGAACTACATTGTGTAACCTTTGAGGCATTAGGCTCCTCACTTTTGCTTGAAGGTTGGAGTTGAGGTCGAACAGAAACTTGTTTACCTTTGAATTTTTTGTGTTCATATGTGGGGCATACCTAAGAAGCTCCATGAATCTTTCCTCATACTCTGGCATTGTACGACCACTATGTCGTAAGCCATTGAACTCATTAAGCTAATGTTCAATGAACTCCTCTAATAAATACCTCTCCCAGAGCCTTTCCTTGAATAGTTACCATGACACATCTTCGACAACCATGTTTATTTGAGGTAGGAGTGTCTTCCACCATAGAAGAACAATCCATTTTAGTTGGAAGACCACCATGTGGAATTTCATGTTGGAGGTGTAATCATGAAGAGCGAAGCACATCGCCATGTTCTCCAAACATGCCTCAATGAGTGAACTGTCTGTGGCACCCGTAAACTTAGGAAACTTCACTTTCTTGAGTTCTTTGTGCATACTAAAACTACAAACAAGAGTGCGTCATGAACCCTCATTGGATATAGACATCATTCCCTCATCCTAATCAAGATGACTGATCAAATCATCTAACATCCTCTGAAAGGATATCATTATACCTACCACATCTCCCACATCGACCTACTCCTCCTCAGTAGTCTTCTCATCTTCCTGAAGATCAATTCCCTCTCGCGTGGATACACTCGGAGGAGGCATACCTCGACTCCCCACACAATGAAGTCTACTCATCCAATGTCCTCGAACTATGATTGTCACATGGACAATTTCAAAATTTATTAGTGATAAGATTTTTATCAAACGTTTAACACAGTGGAAGGCGTAATGGTCCAATGTCTTAGGGTTTAACCTACTATGATACCATATGTAACGACCCCTCTGTTACATCAACAATTAGTGATGTACAAAAGAGGTAAATACTTTTTTTTGAACAAACATTAGTACAAGTGAAAATGTGTCATAACATGTATTAATAACTACACAATCAATTTCATGACAATCAACTGAAAGAAACATCACTATTATTCAAGGAAGCTACCTACCCAACCTATCGTGCATGGTTAGGAAGCTACCTGCCCAACATAAGGAAGCTACTTGCCCAACCTATCTTGCATGGTTAGGACCTCCAAGACACATAAGCAATGCTCAAGTCCAAGATTCATCAGATTGATTTTGACCACTTAAGGTCTCAGGACTAGCGACATTTCTGAGGAACAGGGAAATATCTAAATTTCATTAATTCAATCATACATCGTTATTCAACTAGAATTATCAACAAACTTAACCATCAATTCATCATAGTGCAAATAATAATATACTCTACTTAATCAATATTCAAGCAACATTGAGTGTAAATGAGTAAGAGGATTTTACATAAAGAATAATAACCCAAAGAGCATAAGTGAAATCTTTGTCTCAAGTAGCTCGACTATGCATCTTCATATTAAGGAATATCTTCTAAGAATATATATCAGGAATTTAAAAACTAAAATTATATATTCATTTGCAAGAACCCACAAGAAGATAAATCTTCTTAAGAAATGCATTAAATTAGATGCTACTTTGCATTATGTATCCAATTTATAAAACTAATAAAAAACAATCATAAATAACAATTAATAAGAATCATAGTGCTTGCATATCCATATCAAAGAACTACGAGGTTCAATCATAACAAGCAATATGGAAAGAGTCCAAGACTACATTACATTTCCATTGCAAGAAACTATAAGAAGTTCAATCCCATAATTAATAATTACATAAGATAAATTATATGCTATCTTGCATATCCACATATAAGGATAATTAAAGAATATCAATTTTTAGTTAAACAATAAAAATAAAGAACCCAAAGTTGACTTACTAACCCAATTAAAAGAACTAAAGGAAGACCTGGAACAATAATATAAGAATCCAAACTCAAATTACAATTCCATTCAAAGGTATTAAGGAAAACCAAATCTTATTTAAACCATATGTAAGAATGCAATTGCTATATTAAAAATTCATTAAAGGAGTTAAGGGAAGACCAACCATAATAAGTAAATGATAGAATTCAACTACCCTGCATATCCATTTAAGATAATAAAGAGAGACCCAAGTCTTTTAACAATATATAAATAACTCAATACTAATTTACAATCAATTTAAGAATTAAGAAAATAAAGTCTTATTAAACAACAAATAAAGCACTCACATGCTAACTTATAAATATAAATCCGTTTAAAATTTTAGGAAGACAAACTTGCCATAAATAAATAATATTCAGAGGATAAATCACATATCCATAGTAAGAAAACAAATAAGGAGTTACGGAAACTATCCCAACCCCTGATCTGGTGCGCAAAAAAATCTGAAATTTGTTCCAAACCTCAATCCAACCCTCCATCTAACACTTAATCTAGCCCTCCATATGACACTTAATCTGACACTAATTTCTGATAATTTAAATTAAATTCAACATGCAGTAAAAACGATTTTATTAGTTGCATAGCTTCATAGGAAGGGGGAAATAATTGATGTAGGGTTTTTCAAGAAGTGGCATCAGCAGGTAAGAGGTGAGTGAACGTGTGTACGTCAATCCAATCAAACAATTACAAAAATCACCCTTCTTGGTGTTTACTCTATGAATAATACCATTGTTTTTAAATGTGGAAAATCAATACAAAAACAATTAACTGGAAATGGTCAACCATACATGAACAAGTTAAATAACACTGTTAATTTCAAGAGGCACATTTCCATATGGAACCTGATCCAACACCTAATCTGGACCTTGATCTGACACTTGTTCCAGACCATGAAATGACAAAAATTTCTGATAAAGTTGAATTTAAAATTTCAAGCAGCGAATAGATTTCGGAAAGGGTTAAGCCAGAAGGAAGGGACAGTAAATAAAGAAAGAGATACTCAGGAAGGTCAAGTTTTTGTTGCAGCCCCAAATTCGTTCCACGAATTATAATAATTCGAAATTAAACTTTAGAAAATGAAAATAAATAGAACAAAAATCACTTAATTAAATTCTTTAACTTTTTTCTAAAAGACAACAAGGAAATCTACAACTACAAAGTTGCAATCCTTGTCATCAATCACTAAATAAAAAACTCAAAAGCTTCTACAGGTTGGGAAGCAAGGAAAGCACCAAATTTCATTTTTAGAAATAAATTAACATACAAAGATCTTTAAAAATTTTCTCTTAGAATTTGTATAGGTCGCTTTGCCAGAACGAATTTATAATATCAACTACGAGTCATACAACATCCTACAATGAACCAATAGAACACTAAAATCAAAATTTATAAATATAAATCAAGGATAAGGGAAGAGGAAGAACAATCACTCAAATCAAACATTTATGGGTTGTTCGAAAGATTGACATCAAACTCAAATTTTAAAATTTTGGACCACTTACGCAGTTGAATATATACCAGCTACAATTTGTTTTGGGTATTTTTTTGACCAAGACAAATAAATTTTAAAAATTATAATAAATAATCGAAGGAAACAAACATAAGGAGGTTCAAATCTCTAATAGGTGGAAGAAATTGACTACACACATTTAATCAGTTTGCATTCCATTTTTAAGTTTAAATTCATTGACGAAAATAGGGTAGCATCTAAACACAATGACCATAAGATTTCTCTGAATTCCATTGCCTAAAATTTTGCACCGATAAAGATATCAGACTGTGAATTGTTTGGAAACAATCAAAAGAACTCTAAATTGTTATTGTCATTCAATTAGCAGTGGTTATAGAGTCTACATGAAAATCTTATTCTAGGAAACTTTTTAACCATTACATAGTGAAAATGATTCTACAAATTTCATTTGGGAAAGAGGTTAAGCAAAAGAATAATTAAAAATTCTGACAACATCGTAAACATGGTTTTGTTCTCAGAAATTGAAATCCAAATTAGTAATCACAAGGGTTATTTATTTCTTCAGGTTTTTTCCCAAGCATGACCCTATATAATACACAATCTTCTCAATATGCATCATGAGACATTTCAACATTAATCACATCTATGAAAATAATAAATTAATCAAAACTTTGATATGCAATCACTAGCGACAACTCAAAAATTTGCATTTTGTATGTATATATCTCGGAAGCCATTAATCATTTTACGAAATCAATATCACAACCATTATTAGAAATTTATCTTCTAGATCTCAATAAAAACTATCAAGGACTTGTCGATTCAAGTTTATAATTACAATCAGTTTATGGTGAATTTACCAGAACTTTATTATGCAAATTAAATCTTAATACAAACTCAAATTTCATAATAAGAATACCATAATCGACGACGAAGAAATCTAAATATGTTCTTCAACAAATGGTGCTCCTTTCTTTCTCTTGCTTGCTAATCGTTGAGACTTCACCAGTACTTCCTAGCCAATTCTAGGGGTATTGTTCTTCCCCCTTAGCCCCCCAAACTGCAAAGGAGTCAAGTACACTCACACTACAAAATACTCTAGCTTCAATCTTTCCTCACAAGGTAGAGCCACCACTCTAAATCAATCTTGGTATCCCAACTCTCACAAGTAAAGCCAATCAAAAATACTTTGGCAGCATAACTTTACCAATAACTAGTGTGATCATTTCCCCATCTAGACCATTTTCTTTATAGGAATTTCCTCACTGACACATGTCCACATGCACAATTAATTATCTTTCTAATTAAATCAATTAGGATTATTCATTCTCTCCCCAAGTTGCACAAGTAATTACATATTTTATTTTAATTAAAAATCCATTTCCCTCACATTTCCAAAATGTGTTCCTTAAATCGCTCTTATTTGTCTCTTTATTCCCCAGATTCTCCTTCAATGCCCAACTCCTTACTAAATATGAGTTAGAGTTAAAATATGAGTCTTCTCCTAGTTAGACTAGTAGTAGCTAAACTCTTGATACCATTTTATGTGTACACCTATTCTCTAATGCTTTATTCCTTTCTTATTTTAAAATTTCATTTTCGTATTTTCTTGCACACATGTGCATTATATCAAATCTTTTAGATTTATCTCACTTTTTCTTTTAGATTAATTTATCTCTAATCTTTTATTTTATTTAGCATTTTATTTTAGTCCCCTAACTAAACTTAGACTTAGGATTTGTCTTAGAATAGTCTTAGACTTATATGGGGATTAATAAAATTACTCATTCATTAATTATTTTATATCCAACAATGTTAAATCAATTTATTGTTTTCTAGGCCACCTAGATTCATTGACTCGATTTTTTTTTAAATTATGCAACATGCCCTTCAAAACACACTCTTGTACTCTGAGGGTGCCACTCTCTTTTTGATTGGTTTTTGTAGTTGTCCAACCCTTGTAGTCAACACTCCACTTGGGTGACCTTGTGAGAGACTACATGCTTCTAAGGAATAAGGATTATGCCTTATTGCGTGCCCCTTAGAAATATTTGTGAGTGAGTGTCTCAGTCTTCCCTCATGATATCGTGGACCTCTCAAACTAGGTAATCGTTAACCTACAACTTGAGCCAGAACTGGAGTGCTAGTAGGTTGTGACAGGGAATCTTCCACACCTCTCCCTCAAGGTCTAGTTTTTTGTGCATGGCCCCTTTACTACTTATGTGAATCATATTAGCAAGCATTCGTCAGCCTGCATCCATCAATGAAACACTGTCAATTATCCATATACAAAATCATACTATAATTAATCATATGTCGCATATGCATAAATAAAATAATCAAACCAATTCAATCCACTCCCTGACTCAATCTGGAGTCCAATAAGGTCTATTGATGCTATCAACATCTATAATATGTCATGTGTCCTGCACACTTAGGTAAACTCATCAATAGATTCTTTCAATACATATATCAAGTAACAATAAATCACAAACCATCGACATCATCATGAAAATCCATAATCAAAACAAATAACATTGTATTATAACCTAATCACTTACAAGCAAGTGTCCTAAAAAATAAGTCGATAACATGTGCTCACTAGAAAGAGATGTTACATACTTAACTAATACAATAGACACATATTCATTTTCATATACAAATATCTAGATCTATTTTCATACACATATATTTTTGGCAAACTATGAGAAAAAAACATAACTTCCATGAAATGACACCTAAATCTATAGCTGAAAAAACAATAAATCTTAAAAGTTTGGATTGAAACTATTAAGTTTAGAAGAATTTCCAGCTAACTTCTAAACAATTTGCTAAACATTTAAGCCAATTAAAGTTCAGATTAATGATTGGATTTAGTCATTAATCCTACCATCTTATTTTTGTAAAACTATTGTATTGAATATAAATGATGAATAAAGTATAAATGATGAATAAATGATAAAGTATTGAGTAGTAGTCATCGCGTCTGTCTTATGCAGTAAATTCAACCTAATAATAATAGTTTCTAAACTCCAATGAAAGAAGGCACTCGTTCATATAGTAGAAAGAAAAAGAGTATGTCGTGGGTAATAGGTTGTCCTAATGCTAGAGGTAACATAGTTGTTGGATCAACTGATCATTCTAGTTCATGTATACTAAGGGAGCAAGTAAAATTTTCAAGGGAGCACGTAAAAGTTTCTACCCTGGATGATGATCCATGCACCCCAATATACATGAAACACAAGTGAAACAAGATTAAATAGAAAATTAAATTTCAAGATTTTGGCATATTCTAGAGAATTTGATGTCCAATAGTTCCAACACAAACTTGTAAAACTAGTACCAATTCCAATCCAACAAAAGAGAGATTCTTTTAAATCCCTAAACTTAATAAACATGGATGATTTTTTTTTTGGGAAAATATGATTTTTTATTTATTTATTTATTTATTTATTGAAAAATGTAGATAGTCTACCTCTGGAGAACACCCCTATTCCTCCTCTTTTTTCTATTCACAATGGAAACAACCTTTGGAGGGCACAATCCATACGTCCACATGAAATAGTACCAAGAAAACTGGGTATATATGCATGACCTAACTTTGGTGGTACCATAGGGGAATACGCTTGATGCCATTTCATATTTCTCTGCCCCAACAAAATGAGGAAGACACTCTTCTCCAAATGCAAACATGCATAAATCAAAATTAGGGTTTCAGCTCGATCTTTAAAATTCATCAAGTCCATGTTTTATGGATTTTCTTCTTCAAACTCATGAAATCAATTCATTTGATTTAAAAAAAATAAAAATACTACAACATATAGATGTTTGGACATGGAAGTTAGTCATCACTCGTACTATTCAAAATAGCCTAAATTGATAGCTTTCTAGGTTGTTGTCTTAATTGCTTGATATATGTTTGTAAAGTGTAAATCAGTATTTTTCATTGCTTCTCAAGATTTTGTTTACTGTTTTTTTAAAATATAGATGTTTGGATATGGAAGTTAGTCATCATTTGTGCTATTCACAAAATCCTGTATTTGATACCTTTCTAGGCTTTTGTCTTAATTGCTTGAGATATGTTTGTAAAGTGTAAATTGGTGTTTTTCATTATTGTTGGAATATATAATTCCTACTTATCTAATATAGTTGCTAATGTATTGA
>CBVK0103191677.1:0-14592 GCA_900067695.1 Picea abies | reverse complement strand
ATGTTGTAATTTATGACTGTGTATGACAACAAATTTATGAAAGCGATTTTTTTAGTAATAATGATTGACAGACAACGATATAGTATATATATAGACAATGTTATCAATTCTAGACAGTTGTTTATTAATGGACAATGATAATAATGTTAGAAAACGATATCAGTGTTGATACCAAAAGAGAATTAAAGGAGTTTATAGATTACAACGTACTAGGATAAATTAAATGGAATATATATATACATGACTGATATAGATTTCAATTAATGTGGTTTAATATTGATAAGGCATTTTAGGGTCATGCATTTCCCACGTTTCTCATTATCTTATGCATAAGAGTGTGGTTATGTCAATTATCATATTCTAAGGCATGTATGTTGGGAAGGGTAATGATAGGGTTGGAAGATTTAACTTAGTCTTATACAAGGAATTATATGTTAATGAATGACATTTGTAGTGAGACTTTTATGTTAATAAATATTAATTAATTAATAAATGACTTTAAAAACAAGAGAGATGATTTTAATTACAATGTTTTAAGGATGGATTCTCGATGATGGCTAATGCATCAATTAATTGATACATGTTATTGTAGAATGGATTCTCGAGGGAATATCTCATATATGGATAATCGCGTCCTTTAATTGATGTATGTTTACAATATAATTTTTTGCACCAAGAATTTAATGTGATGAATGATTTTTATAGTAGTCATATTTCCCTTGTGTCTTGTTGACTTGTCAATTGGGTGCTTGGGTATAGTCTTCTTGTATTTTGACAATTAATTTGGTCTCCTAGCATGTTGTATTTTTCTTGGGTTATTGGTATAGATACATTATGTTGTGCCTTAGTTACGGTCATGCCCACCGCCTTGTGACGGCATGACTCCTGATGAGGGGATCATTTCATGCCCTGGTTGATAGAAGCAAATGATAAACTAGCCAGAGTCATGTGCTTCCCAATGTGGGCATAGTGCTCGTTGTAATTGATGTTGGTACTTGTGCTATAACTCTTGTTGTGCTTGTTACTCACTCGTAGTGAAGGTTCAAGTTACATGTGTCTTTTGATTCTGGTTGTGTCTAGTCGATCTTGATGTTGTCCCATAGCTTAGTCGTTTTATGTGTCTATTTGATTTCTCTTTTTTTGTCTTGTTGCATGATGTGCCAATATGTTGGGTCATTGTTGTCTGTTGCTTGATTTGCGGGCATTTTGTTGATTAAATGTTGTCGTTGTTGCCTTCCTTTTGGACAAAAAAAATATATATTTTGTGTTTCTCGCATGTATTCGTAACGACAGGGGTCGTTACAAAGGATTACAATCAGTTTCAAGAAAAAAATATAAATAAAGAGATTTCTAATAAGAATGAAATGCGATATTTGATGAAAACCCCAGTCATCAACATTGAATACTACTACATAAAGGAATTAAGGAATACCTCAATGATCACTAAAGAAAAATTACATAATCTTAAGATTGATGTTACAGTTTCAATAGAATATATTTGCATGGAACCAGGAAATGGTATGCATATTAAAGTTCATATGGAGGTTATTGACAATATTGAGTACACAACTATGTGCACTCTAGAAGAGTTGGAGAAACTTCAACAGAAAGATATGTTGCTACTTCAACAATTAGATCAATCTAGCAATGAAGATTTTGAATAGAGAGTTCAACTAGAAGACAAAGAAAAAGAGATTAGAAGATTGAAGATTGAATTTGACCATCTGATAAAGGAAATAGAAGAATCAGAAAAATATGATAAACTAAGAAAAAAAGTACTAAAATAAACAAAAGAATTAGTTAACATTCTAAATACTCAACTTGAGGAAACTAAAGAAAGTGAAGAAGACCTAGATATCCAGTTAACTAGGAAAGAAAATTATTGTCACACGTTATAATTGGAAATCATGAAATTAAAAAGGATAAATGACAGTACTAATGCAGATCTAATGACTCAAATTAATGAATCTAAGAAAAAGTAAGAATCCCAAAAGATCCAATTCACTAAAAATGAAGAATCATGCCACATGTTCGAATTGGAGGCCATCAACCTCAAAAGGATTCATCTAGAAAACAAGGAAGAAATCAAAAGATTGAAAACTAAAATTTGTTATCTAACAAAAGATATGGAATAGTTGAAGACACATGAAAAAAATAATAAATGAAAATAAGTCTTGGATGAGACAGAAGAAATAATCATCAATATAAAGACTCAACTTGAACATGTTAAGGAAATGGAAGAAGCCCTGAAGATTTAGTTGACTAAAAAATATGAGACATGTCACATGTTGAAATTAGAAATAGTCAATCTCAAAAAGATGATTGAAAAGACAAATAAAACTGTCAATTTCCAAAATAGCTCATTTATCCTAGATAAGATTTGGATAAGTCAAAGATCAGTTGATGACAAAATTGGTCTTGGATATAATAAAAAATAAGACAGTGACAAGTGGAGCACCATTTACAAACATGAGAAAGGATCATCCTTCTCAAAAATAAAAGATGCAATTACAAAGCAATTACAAGTCATGAACTTTGTTAAGAAAATCAAAAGACAGATCTCTCAAGCCAAAATAAATTCAAGAATGGAAACACCTTCAATGGCTATTTATTTTGCTATCATAACTTTGGTCATAAAGCAATGGACTGCAAGAAACTAATGAAAGGATATATAGGAAAATCCAAAAACTCAATTAGATGTTGGAGATGAAATATTTTTGGGAACACCACAAAATTTTGTCATACAATGAGATGTTACAACTATGATAGGTTTCGGCACAAATCCCAAAGCTACAGGAGATAAAAATGAAACCCTTAAATAATTCATTCAAGTCAGGGAGAAAACCTAATAAATTTGGAAGAAGAAAGGAGATGACAAATATCCAAAAACACAATTAGAAACAAAAGGTCCAAAAAGAAAAGTATCTCATAAAAAGATATGCAGAATAAAATCTGAAGGAGAAAGCAAGAAAGATGATCTTGCACTTGAAAATGCAGAATGTAATAACAAGAAAATGATGAGTGAAAGTCCTAATAAGGAATGTGAAATTCAATAGGAAATAGATCAAGCTCAATAAAGGGAAGTCCCTATAGAATAATATGACACAATCCTTATGATGTCATAATCCGTTAGCCAAATAAATAAAAATCATTGATAGGGGGAGTTGGAGAATACAAGAAGAAGAAAATGGAAAAATGAGAGAGTCAGTTTAGGGGGAGTATAACCTCAGAGGGAACACGAAAAGATCATTTTTTTCATTTTTGTAAAAAGGGGAGAAGAGAAAAAGTAACATAGAATTTCAAGGGGTATCAATCAACAAAGATCAATTGATATTAGCAAAGATCAATTGATAACAAAATTGGTATCACTACAAGTTGGTATCAAGAAGACTGTGTATTTGAACACAAATATCCCAATGAACTGAGATAATAAGTTAGTAAATTCACAGGGGGATAAAAAGAATCAGAGCCTCACTCTTTGTCATTGATGTGAAAGGGGGAGAGAAGAAGTAAAACAAATTTAAGAAGAAAAACAATTTGGCATTAGATAGAAAAGGAGATTAGTGATAGGGGGAGAAAATATACAAACTCATTTTGTTTTACATATATCTTTCCCTCAATGACAAAGGGGGAGATTGTTGGCATTATTTATTATGTATTGTTATTGATGGAAACAGGAGTCCAACATGTACAGTAATCAGAAGAAAAGGAAGATCACCTTGTGGCAGAAGCAATTCATGATCACTGTTGATCACGATAGGATCAACAATGATCCTATGACTCTAAATATTAGGAGAGGTAGCATGCAAAGAATCCATGTACAAAAGGAGTAATGAAACACAAGAAATTAAGAGCTCATGAGAGTTAGCGATTGAATATCAGTGCATAAAATAATGCACAAATAGTTATTAAAAGCTCACGAGAAATAGAAATGAAAAAATCAGCATAAGAACATTAACCTGAAGCTCAAAATGGATAATGCACTACATAAATGCTATCAGGATTGAAATCCCCACAGTAAAAATACAAAATATTATTTTCCATTTATAATAGTTTTTGGGAGTAATCGCAACCATGAGATCAGTTAGAACCACTGATCTAAGCCAAGTGGAAGGATAACGTACGAACTTCCATCTTGACCACTTCGGTGCTGACCAACTCCGGTAAAAATTGGAGCAACAATTACCTGGACCTCCAAAACCCCAAAGTCCGAAGTTGTGAACTTTTGTCAGCCGCCATATCTGGGAGTTACAGAAGAGGATCGTCGGATCAACATACGATTAAGTCTTGACCATCAGATCTCAGTAAGGGTAGATCAATGATGGGGAGTGATTGTGGGATCAAAGGGTTGAGTTAATAATCATGCAAGCTTTGGTTCTGTAATCCACACAGACCATCGATCGCCACCTACAAATAGATCAATGGTTGGCATCGATCCTACTATCAACGACCAGTTTCTATTGTAGAATCCGAGAAAGGGTTTAAACATCATGCTAGTCGAGACTCCACAATCATTCCTAGCCATATATCTTCATGATCGATTTAATCACCATCGTCGAATTAGACTGTTGATTATCACTCAAGGAGTTGAGCCGAGATCATAGCTCTCGGTCATACAAAGGGAGGATAGAGGCCCTTTGGGATAGTTCGTAAGGACATGGTTTAACGCTCTGTGTTAAGCTATGGTCACGTGGAATGGTCATATATGGAAAAAGGTCATAAGATGAAGGAAATATCTATGGTGATAGATCTATTTGGCACTTTGCCAATTCAGTAGGATTAGATCGAAGTCTCAAAAGTGTCATATTCCCGAAGCAATGACAACCATCAGATCAATAATAAAATTCATATGAACTTACGACCATTAGATCAAGGAGGAAGAAATTTGACACATCGGGAGATCCATGTCAGCAAGACTACGTTAGCAAGGACACATGGCACAATCATATGGTTACAAGTGTCATGGTCAAGTTGGAATTTTAGGTATACATAATTCACAAATCTAAGTGACACATGGCAACCACTCGAACTAGTGCCAAGTCAGTAGTGACATCATCAATTTACTTCACTCCATGAGTATTTCCTTTAGGGGAAACCAGTGTCTACCACTAGAAACTGCCCAAAGCACCGAAGCACGAAGTCATGAACTAATGCTCGTCATTGATCTAAGATCCTTCAGGATGAATCATGATCGTTAGATCAAGTGTAGTGAAAGGATAGAGTAAGCATGAGATGCTAATTGACACCAAGCATTCATCATAGTATTCTGAATTATTTGGTAGGTAAACACTCTGGAGGGATTGAACTACCCCATATTTCTAGTAACCTAGAGTCTCAGAGAGCCAAAGCTCTGAAGTAATGTCAGATCGTCCGTCGAGAAGGAGGATTAACGATCAACATCCTAAAAAGTGCACAATGAAAAGGCCATTTACAAAACACCTTGTTGAGTTTGCGCAGACTACCCACTCAACCACATATTAATACAAAACCATCTGATCTACGAGTAAATAGATAATATGTACTTTGGTGAAATTTGGTCTGGAAGAGTTGGAAGACTACAAAGGTCAGAGTCTCGAAACGCCGAAGTCCCAAAGTGAATGAGAACCATCCACTCAACTACAGATCAAGTCTTGAACATCGATTTGTTTCAAACCTCTAGACAAGCCAAGATTGTCCATACAACGAAATATCAAATATCGACCTTCCAATCAACTTCAGCGAAATGTACTTCGGAAGGTTGAAATATTGTAGAGGTTGGAAGTCTCGAAGGACGAAGTTCTGAAGTAAATGATAGTCATCCATCTCAACATGAAATTAAACGTGCCCATTTGTATTGATAAGAATTAAGTACTATCTTGGGTTATTACTTAGACACCACCCTCAGTCACAGGTCAAGATCATATGAAAAATGGTGATGACCTAAAGGGCCAACTTGGTTAACACCTGGTCACAGTATATGGTCACTTGGTGAAATAAAGTCCCTACGGGTTAAAACATAACAAACCCTACACCTTATGTATATAGTTGTTGGTCACAACAATTTAGTCATATGAATAACAAAGGGTATTTACAAGATAAGCACCTGTCAATTCTAGGTACAGGAAAATGCACCAGATAGCGAAGTAAAAACTTGATTCATATCTATTGAAAACTAAGGATGCAGCGAAAGTGTGGGATGGAAACAATGAAGCCGATCCATGACTGAGATCGACTCTTAAAGGTTGATCAACACATATATGATGACAAATTTACCTTATCATGATATTATATGAATAATAATGAAGGAAGTGCAAATGGAGACTAAGTTCGTAGTAACGGGCCCACAATCATTTGAAAATAATGGTTTGAAGGAAGCACTTGTTTGCAATAATCAGTGATGGGTTAAAATGTTGAAACAATTCGCAATGGATTTGAAGTCTTTAACAAACCATTAATAATAATAATAGAATTTATTATTATTAAAATGAATGAACAGGTGCAATGATTCATTATCAAAATACGCAATCATTCAAGTTCACACTAATTGGAAGACTATATAAACAAAGAAGTATGGTGACCAAAAGAAGTAGTTGAATTTGTTGAAATATATATATTTATATATAATGGATTGAATGAAGGTTCATTCTATTAGGTTGGTGCCTCTTTACAACATGGGTCTTGTATGAGGATTGGATTCCTCACATATCAGTTGGATCTGATATCAACATGATGGGACATGTTATGAGGGTTGGATTCCTCGTTTCTCAGTTGGATCTTAGAACTACAAGCTAGGTCTTGTAATAGAGGGTTGGGTCTCTCATAGTTGTTTGAAGTTGAATATATTCAAAGATTGATCTTATGTATTCATTCAAGTTAAATAAATAAATAAAATATGTATTCTTTCATATATTGGTTGAGAAAATGAAATAAATATGTGTTGTTCAATTAATTTATGAAAAGTGGAAAATTGTCCAAAGTTTTGTGACACTGATTCACCCACCCCTCTTAGTGTCAAGTGTACATTTCAACAATAACTTAAACTAGAACCTCGATCAATTAAGATAGAAATTGGTTTTTTTCAACATACCTTCTACTTCCATCATGGAGGTTTGATGATCTGCATGTCTGTTTTCCAAGGTTGCGCTAATCTTTGGGGTTCTTCTTACCATTTCACCAACAATTGTTTCTTTGCAAACTACATGTACAACACTATTGTTATTTTTCCTACGATGACAATCTTTAAAACAATGTGGATCAACACATGCCCAACACTTCACAATGTATATTTAGGGTATGTGACAATATGGTATCAGAGAAATAGGTTACAACTATTGGCCTCTAAGTGGCCCAATCAATGATATAAAGAAATCAGAAGACTAAATTGTTGTGTTATATTTTTCTTTTACTTTTAGGAAGGAAAACTATCATTCCATTTGTAGGAATAATGAGAGAAATAACCATTCCACATGAAGATGAAGCACAAAATCACTCTCAAGAAAACCATGAGCAAGGAAATCTGGGAGAAGGACGTATTTGGGTGGATCTCAATGAAAGAAGAGATAATCAACAATTTGAACTAATGCAAATAGTAAGGATTTTAAAAGAAAAATTGCATTCAGTTAAGGAAGAAAATGAACGAATCTTAAAAACAAAAGAGGAACTTAAAGAAATATTATTAGAGAAATTGTGAACTCAAAACTATGATGGGGATAAAGGTCAAAACTCTAGTAACTCCAAAGCAGAACAACATAAGAAGAGAAGTAGTAAATTTGAAACTAATGAGAATAAAACATAATTCGTCTTTAATGAGATTGAGGATAGTAAGAGAATGAATAAAACTTCTAGTGAGGACAATGCTAATAATATAAATAAAATTAAAAAGAAATATGAACATCATGATGAGATCATGGCTGAATTTAAAAAGATAAAACCTCCATTCTTTAACGGTGAAGTAGAAACTGGAGAAGAGGAAAAAGCTTGGTTGTCTGGTATGCAAAAATATTTCCAAATATATAATTACTCAAGTGAATTAAAGGAAAGAATGGTCATTTATAATCTGATTGAAAAGGAATATATTTGGTGGAAAGATGGTAAAAGAGTAAAGAAAATTAAAAAACATAAGGTCACCTGGAAAAAATTTAAAAGATATTTTAAGAAACAATATTTGTCTGAACAATATTATGAACGAAAAGCTAAAGAATTCTACGAACCTAAATTAGGAAATATGACTATGAAATATTTATGCAACAAGTTTCTGAGTCTACTTTGTTATGTACTTTATATTGTTGATGAGAAACCAAAAATACAATGTTTTTTTAGTTGTCTACCTTCTTCATATAAAGATAGGATTGAGTTTGGCAATCCTAAAAATCTAGAAGAAGCTATGTGTAAGGAAAAATTGTGTTTCGAACAATATAAAAACATAAATGAAAATTTTAAAAATTGGAAAGGTAAGAAAGTTGAAGGGTTTGATCCACGAAGGAAGGGAGGAAAATTCTTCAATAAAAACAATGTTAAAGGATTTCAAGGAAATAATTACAGAGGTAATAAGCCTTATAATCCATCTGAAAATAGAATTACAAAACCAACAAATTTCTATAATAAAGAAACTACATAGAAGGAACCAACTATAGTGTCAGTTGATGGAGATAGAGTTTTTGATCTTGTTAGAGAAGGTAATTTTTATGTTACGATTGTTTGAAAATATATTTGTTAAATATTTAAACAACTTGTAGATGTACTTGTAAGTTGGATATATACAATTTATATATATAGTAGATGAGTTTAATGGCACGTGCATGTGTGCTAATCTAACAAAAACTACTTGTTGAAACATATCAAATTATTTGCAGGAGATGTATTTGTCGCGGTTGGACCTGTAGACAACACTGAAAACGTGAAATATTATTTTATGTGATGCACAGAACAAAAAGATGAGGTTATTAGAAGATTTTGATGATAACGGTTTAATATATGGAAGAGGATCCATCGTATTGAAAGGCTATTTGTTTCAATAAACCCATCAAACTGATAGTCATGTTCACTTTCAAGACTATAAGTCAGATGCCAGAAGTTTTCAATATAGTCATTTGGTATGTGAAACACACATAAAGTTAATATAAGTTCAATCAAGAGAAAAAACAAAAGTTAGAAAATGGAAAATGTCTAAAGGAGATCATGAATGAATAATTGAAGATGGCATACCATTACAATTTCTTTAGAAAAGTGATGTATACATTCCAGAATTTACAAAATGAAATGAACAATGGTTAAAATTTACGATAAGTTTGATGCAATGCATACGTATGTCAAATGAATCTATGGAAGCTTGAGAAGTAAATAATCTCTACAAGAATGTGTATTCAAATATCCACACAATATGTGCTTGCATTTATATTTTCATAGATATAACATGTTAGAAATATCTAACACATCTTTGTCAACCTATTCACATTACAAAATAATCACATGTTATAGTAATGAGCTACAATACATTATAGTTAATTAATGTTATAGTTAATTAAGGTACTATAATGGTTTATTAATATACATAATGGTTTTTAATGGTTTATGAGTTGGAATTGTTGTTGGTGTATCCCATGAACTATGTTAATATGCCACCCACTTATTGTATGATTTGTTAGGGTGTCATACAACTCAACCTAAAATTTCTCATTCACTTAATTTTGAACATGTCATTATGCTTACTCACTCGTGAAATTGACTTAGTGGAAACCTCCAAACCTAAATTTGTGGGATCAATTCTCAAAATATTTTGCATGGTTTGAAGTTGGAGCTTACCCATGTGGAGACTTGGAAGCAATCATGCCTAGTTCTAGCGTATCATCTATGTACTAGCTCAATTTTAAAATTTAATGATAAATTTATTATTTACATTTCCAATTCTATTTTTCTCTTAAACACCTCTCCCTTCCATTGTGACTTCATGTCATTTACAATTCTGGTTCATCCCTAGGTAATCAATTTTATATTATAGTTTTGGATATGAAAGTCTAGGTCTAGGGTTGGATTCTCTTGGAGTGTTATCCTTCAATAAAACACTCCATTATTGTCATATGGGTTTTCTTGTTATTTTAGTTGACATGCATTTTTTGTTTTTAGTAGAACCAATTTGTATACCCATAGTGTTTAAGGTTGTAGCCATCACAATCCGTTATTGTCATATGGGTTTTCTTGTTATTTTAGTATTGTCATGCATTTTGTTTTTTTAGTAGAACCAATTTGTAGACCTAGAGTATTTAAGGTTGTAGACATTATAGTATAGTATTGATGTTTTCTTATTTTGCTAGAGGAACAGTGTAGAAAAATCTATATAGCTCTATTTTTTTAATTCTTAGGCTAATAGATATATCAATTATATGTGGGTTTTCTTCTTATTCTTGTGTTGGTTTTTATTTTATTTTCTAAACCTAAAAGGTTTCAGGAATGTAGCAATTACACTAAAGGGTTACAAGACATGTCAATCTTTCTATTGATTTCAATATTTAATGCGATATCGATCATCAATAACATTGGTTTCACATTCCTTGACATGATCATGGTAAGCATTGGCATATTGTATATTCTAGTATTTTAATTAGTAAAAAAAATATTTGAATCTTTGAAACCTATGATGCTTATGGCTTGACCAAGAGAAATAACAACATGAGTTTGCATAAAAAAATAGATTATTGTTCTATTTTTTAGTGATATACATGTATAAATTGAGAGCATACAATATATGTTATGCCATATTCTTTGATTTTGTTTTCACTAAACACTTATTTGTTTTAAGTTGATAGGATATAGTATATAAGATAATATTTTGTATGAATGTAATATATGATATTCCGTTAATTAGGGATAATTTTAGAATAAACAATATGTTAAGAATCATAATATATCTATAAGGAATCTTAAAAATGTATCTGTATTTCAACTTGAATGAAAAACATAAAAAAATCCATGGAAAAAAGTAGCCAAACCATAGATGCTTGGTATGAGAAATAGTGGAGATGCACAAGGGAGAATTGTTATACTTGTGTAGTGATTATGTGAAAAACGTTATTTTTTATAGTAAATTATTTAGTCTATTGTTTTATATAATTGAACATCATATGTGTGATTATCTATACCAATACCAAGTTGCAACAATATATTGATTGATCAATTACTCCATGTATTCTTGATATAATATGCAAATAAGAGCATTTCTTGCCTTGAATATCTATACCACAAAAGGGTATAAAAATAAAATCTAACACCTTTCCCTTGAGAATGTTCAAGTTGAGGAATATCTTAGTACATATCCTTCTAAAGAGTGATGTGCACTAAGATAACAAATCGACTTGAACAAGATATTTGGATGTAATTCAATGCATATGTCCGTGGGTTAGATAATTTCCCTCACAAACATTATTTTTTATTTAAATTAATCACTGATATTTTAGAATTTACTATATTTTTTTGTTTATATGTACAATTATGTAAAACAATTCTATGTTGATGTATGATATATGTATCAAAATAAATATATGCATTTGTAGTAATTCCTTATATAATTGAAACATCATACAAATTCATTATAATCAATACACTATACTAGTAATGAATCAAATAAGGTAATATTTTGTGTTCAATATGGAGTTACTAACCCATGATCTCTTATGCATAACATGAATCCAATCATTTCTTAGTAATGATTGTTTTCCATATATATTAGATTACACGAATGTCTAGTCACAACATCATGCATGTACATACCCATCACCTTATATAGGGTAATAATATGCGTATATATTATTATTATAATTATATATAGGGTAATAATATATGTATTATTATTATAATTATATTATCTTATATCATCTCATATGATATTAGTCTCCTATGACTACCAATCCTTTTACGCCACTTCCCAACAATTTTGAGCATGCCACGACAACCCTAAGGAAAATCATATGACTTGTTAACTCAAATGGAATTGGATATTCATAATGAATACACTAGTAATGAATCAAATAAGGTAAGATTTTTTGTTCAATATGGAGTTACTAACCCATGATTTCTTCTTCATAACATGAATCCAATCACTCCTTAGTAATGAGTGATTTCCATATATAAATTACCTTACACTAGTGTCCAGTCATAGAATCATGCATGCACATACCCATCAACTTATATAGGTTAATAATATAAGTATATATTATTATTATTATTATTAACTTATATCAGTTCATATGATATTAGTCTCCCATGACTATCAATCCTTTTACACCACTTCCCAACAGTTCTGTGCATGCCAAATAGGCATGCACAACAGCCATATGACTTCTTTGCATGCCAATTTTGCATGCACAGAAGACCTATGGATGTTGTGCATGCCAATTTGTCATGCACAACAACCCTAAGAAAAATCATATGACATGTTAACTCAAATGGCATTGGATATTCAAAATGAATACACTATACTAGTAATGAATCAAATAATGTAAGCTTGTGTGTTCAATATTGAGTTACTAACCCATGATCTCTTATGCATAACATGAATCCAATCACTACTTAGTAATGAGTGTTTTCCATATATAAATTACATTGTACACTAATGTCTAGTCATAACATCTTGCATGTACATACCCATCAGCTTATATAGGATATTAATATAAGTGTATTAATATTATTATTATATTAGCTTATATCAGTTCATATGATATTAGTATCCCATGACTACCAATATTTTTACACCACTTCCCAATAGTTATGTTCATGCCAAATTGGCATGCACAACAACCATAGGGATTTTGTGCATATGGTTGTTGTTCATGCCAATTTGGCATGCACAACAACCATAAGGAAAATCATATGACATGTTAACTCAAATGGCATTGGATATTCATAATGAATACACTATACTAGTAATGAATCAAATAAGGTAAGCTTTTGTGTTCAATATGGAGTTACTAATCCATTATATATTATGCAAAACATGAATCCAATCACTTCTTAGTAATGAGTGTTTTCCATATATATTACATTACACTAATCTCTATTCATAACATCATGGTTGTACATACCCATCAACTTATATAGGGTAATAATATAAGTATATATTATTATTATTATATATTAGCTTATATCATTTCATATGATATTAGTCTCCCATGACTACCAATCCTTTTACACCACTTCCCAACAATTATGTGCATTCCATGTACAACAGCCTTAGGGTTGTTGTGCATGCCAAATTGGCATGCACAACAAACCTAAGTAAAAGAATATGACATGTTAACTCAAATGGCATTGGATATTCATAATGAATACACTAGTAATGAATCAAATAAGGTATGATTTTGTGTTCAATATAGAGTTACTAACACATGATCTTTTATGCATAACATGAATCCAATCACTGCTTAGTAATGAGTGCATGTTCTATATATAAATTACATTACACTAATGTCTAGTCATAACATCATGCATGTACATACCCATCAGCTTATATAGGGTAATAATACAAGTATATATTATTATTATTATTATTATTATTAGCTTATATCAGTTCATATGACATTAGTGTTCCATGACTACCAATCCTTTTAAACCACTTCCCACCAGTTCTATGAATGCCCCAATAGTTTTTTGCATGCCAATTCAACATGCACAAAATCCCCAAGGAAAAGCATATGACATGTTAACACAAATGGAATTGGATATTCATAATGAATACACTATATTAGTAATGAATCAAATAAGGTAAGATTTTGTGTTCAATATGGATTTACTAAGCCATGATCTCTTATGCATAAGATGAATCCAATCACTTCTTAGTAATTAGTTATTTCCATATATAAATTACATTACACTAATGTCTATTCATAACACCATGCATGTACATACCCATCAACTTATATAGGGTAATAATATAAGTATATTATTATTAGAATTAGAATTATCTTATATCAGTTCATATTATATTAGTCCCTCATGACTACCAATCCTTTTACACCACTTCCCAACATTTTTGTGCATGCCAAATTGGCATGCATAGCCCCCAAGGAAAAGCGTATGACATGTTAACTCAAATGGCATTGGATATTCATAATGAATACTCTATACTAGTAATGAATTAGATAAGGTAAGATTTTGTGTTCAATATGGAGTTACTAACCCAATATATCTTATGCATAAAATGAATCCAATCACTTCTTAGTAATGAGTGTTTTCCATATATAAGTTACAATACAGTAATTTAATGTCATAACAACATTCCTGTACATACCCAACATCTTATATAGGGTAATAATATAATCTAAGTATGATCAATATTCATGTCAATATATAAATATGATATCACCATTAAGTAGTGTTGGTATCAAAATTAACAAAAAATAATAAAAACTAAGAATCAGTTAACATTTGTATCCAAACTTCAACTCTAAACCATTCCTCAGATATATCTCTTCATACCTAGAAAAAAAAAAAAAATTCAAATTTCAAATTTAAAAATTTTAAATAAAATGTATCTACAAATTTCAAACAAAATGTACACATACCATTTTAGATGAATAAAACAAATTGTGATTAAAGAAAAATTGACATACCAAAACTATTGAA
>CBVK0103191648.1:0-12714 GCA_900067695.1 Picea abies | reverse complement strand
AATGAGGTACAAGCCCTTCTTGGGGTCAATAAGCCCAAAAACCCAAAAGATGAGGAAACCAAAAGGAAGAGGTGTGGAAAGTGGTAGAAATGAGTGGGAATAGTACGATGACCCTTCAAGGAGACCTCCCAGTAGCAACCCTTTCCCTAAGGGTGACCCACTTACTAGGAAACGATGTCAACCACCAAGGTGAAATGAAGCAAAAGGTATAATTTCCAAGCAAATGCTTTCATAATCAAGAAATGACTCTTTGCAACATGCTCAAATGCTTTAATTGTTAAAGTGATACTTACCACAAGACCAAAATTGTTACCTCATGAAGCAAGACCCGCTGTCCTATGTGAACCAAACTGGTGTGGTGGATGTTGCTATGATGTTGTCGACGAATGAAGATGTGTGGTGGAGAGGAGGGGCTCTGTGGACTCATCTAGTCATCTGGCTCTCGACACTCCATGTCTTCAACCTGCGGAACTAGAAACATAATCTCCTTAGTTACCCTTAGCCTGGGGGTAACAGGTATTAAAACATACCCACATGTATCCATGAACAATGAAATATACTTACCTAAAGCAATGCTAATATCTTGTAAAGTCTCATAACCCCAATATTTTAAAAGGAGTCTAGGAAATCTAACCTAAAACAAGGCCTCTATAAATTTTGTATATAGAGAGATGACAAATAATGTCATACCTTCCTTTTTCCTCAACCTTATGATCCATTCCTTTTCATCTACATATGTGACTAATTTCTAATCTCTTTTTCAATTTCATTTCTTTCTTACGCCTTTATTTTAAAAATACATTACATTACTGCAATTGGTGTGATGCCATCTCACCATACTTTGATTAAGCTAGCCATTTTTTTAACTTGTAATACAATTGGTGTGATGCCATCTCACCATACTTTGATTAAGCTAGCCGTTTTTTAAACTTTACAAGTTAAACTTTATGATCTTTGTATTGAATAATTTTAAAACAACCTTATTAAAGTAATATAAACCTTTAACCAATATCAAGTGAGGGAAGATTGGTAAACAACTTTTTGTTAATATCAAGTGAGGGAAGATTGCTAAACAACTTTTTGTTAATATCAAGTGAGGGAAGATTGCTAAACAACTTTAACTTTTTGTTAATATCAAGTGAGGGAAGATTGCTAAACAACTTTTTGTTGATTAGATGCAGACCTTTCAACCCCAATCCTTTATTATTACAATAAACTTACCAAAATTTAAAGATGTCACTCCATATCCATCACTAAACCACATTGTCCTCTTAAAATACATTTCCAATCACAAAGTTATGAAGGACCTCCATTGTCAACTTTCACTCCTCCAAAATATGTGGGAGTCGTGGAGCACACAAAGTGATGATACCCGCCCTCGAATACGTCAGCACATAGTTACGTATGAGGGATCTCTACCCTCCTCGATATCGAAACCTGTGATTAAGAACGAAACCCTATCGTTATCCCATCTCGCCATAAATGGCGATGCCCTCCTTGGTTTCATTTAACGCAGAGCCCTAAATAAAATTCGTCGGGTTTCATTTAACGCAGAGCCCTAAATAAAATTCGTTGATCTGTTGCGGATGGGGAATTTCTCATCAATGAATACGGGTTGAAACAACATCAGTCAATGGAAGTCCACAGATTTGACCACAAAATCCACATTGTCTTCTGGGTTTTGTTTTCAGAGGAAAAAATGAGTCTTAATGTGGATGTTGGGGTCAAATCTATGGGGTTTCCATCGATTGATCTTGTTAAATATCCAGCTATCTAAACAGGTTCTTGGTTCGAACGTGAAGAGACAGTGGTGATAATTTGTCGACAAAGGTTCAAACTCCCAGAGACATTGATCTTGTTAAATATCCAGCTATCTAAACAGGTTCTTGGTTCGAACGTGAAGAGACAGTGGTGATAATTTGTCGACAAAGGTTCAAACTCCCAGAGACATGTTTCTTGTGCAAGCCGGCAGTTAGGGCAAGGTGCAATTGTTGAGCGACTTTAGCGGGATAGACTGCGGCTTTATAGTCTATCCTGATAAGAGAAGCACCCACAGTGGGGAAGGACATCTTTGCCTTATCCTGATAAGAGAAGCACCCACCCTTGTAAACTATCAGTGTTGTGGATGAATGCTTCAGTTTTTATAACAGTTCTCTAAGCACAAGAAGAGTCCAAAAAGGGTATTTGTAATATCAAAGTACTGTTACAGTTAGCAGTTAACATTTTTGAGGAGCAGATTCAGAGATGGGAGTAATTTGACAGTGTTGCTTCATTCTTTTCAATTCAAGGTACTACTCACCCTCTATCTTGACCTCCATTGTCTTCAAATGTTTAATCAGACTTCACGTACCAGCACGAGAAAGATAAATAACAGATATTGATTTGTTTTTGACATAACGCCTTCTGTGTTCTATTATTGAACTCTTGCATTTATATAGGAAACTTGCTATTGGGCTTGTTCTATTATTGAACTCTTGCATTTATATAGGAAACTTGCTATTGGGCTGCCTTTGAAGACATGTTTGTTCTATTATTGAACTCTTGCATTTATATAGGAAACTTGCTATTGGGCTGCCTTTGAAGACATACTTGTTTTGTGAGCAAAAGCAAGCCAAGTTATCACCTCATATCAATGAAGAATATTGTGAATTATTTATTACTTGAAATATTTAGAGATTTATTTATGGTGTTAAATGAGTAGCCGAAGAGTTTTCTTTTTAGAATGAAGAGTTCTATGGATAATCTTAATGTCCGAAATGGTGATTTTTGTGGCCAGGCCCAAACTCAGTTTGGTCACTAGCAACAGTTAATTATGCTTCGGATTTCTCTAAATGGTATGCTTGTGAAAAGTTTCTTGAGGCTTTATTTGAGAGAGAAAACAAAAGTTGTAGAACAACTCTTGCTGGACAGTGAAGCTAAATTGCAAAATAACCCTTCAAATGAAATTCCATACAATATCAAACTTAAGCTCCAAGTTAAAAACCTACAAAACCAGAGGAGCCTAAATTTGATCCAGGAATACTTGGCCTGATTCTAAATCGTTTCAAAAAGAAAAAATCAATTTGGAGACCTAAAATCTTGATAAATGTTTTCAATAAGATTTTAGCGAACTAAATTACTTAAGATTGAAACATATGCTTCCTCTTGTAGTTTTGGATATACAAACTAGTTTTGCTGAAGGTATATTTTAGAACTTTTGATCATAAGTAGGGCAAGTATACATTGGGCCAAGGCTTAAGATTAGCAAGTTGTTGTGACACCTAAGGGGAAAAAATCTAATTATAGTTCAGGAGATGCTTCCAATAATACACGCTGGAGCATGATCTTCCATAGCTAAGGATACTATTATTATCTTCTTTAAATTAGAATTTTTATTTCTCCGAATACCTTACCTTATCTAAATTATGATTCTTATCTCTTTTAAAATTAATATTATTTTCTCCAAAATAATGACTTAGGATTCTTATCTTCTTTTCTTATCTCTTTTTAAATTAGTATTATTTTCTCCAAAATAATGACTTACCTTATCTTGTCTCAGCTATGACTATTCTTAGAATTGTTTTAATCTTATATTATTGTCATCTTACGTAATCTTGGAGGGATAAGAATCTCTATTTAAACACTTAGGATGTATTCTTATTTTCTCTAAATTAGCATTCTTTTCTCTCCAAAATATTGTCTTACCTTATCCAAATTATAGTTCTTAACTTTTTTTTTTTAAATAAACATTTTTATCTCTTTTCTTATCTCTGCTATACTATTCTTAGAAGTGTTCTTTTCTAATCGTATTGTTGTCTTCTCTAATTTTGGAGGGATAAGAATCTATTTAAACACACTAGGACCAGTGTTGTAAAGAGTTTAATGGAGAATCCGTTCTACAGGTACTCTAGGAGAGACTAATTTCCTGGCCAAGTGCAATGTCTATATTGCCTTGGGGACTTTGCCTGAGTTGTCGCCCATGACTCCTCATGAAAGTTACTTTATCTTATTTAATTGGCTGAAATTAAAAAAAGTGACTATTGAGTCTATTTCTGAGCGTTTTAGGGTTTTTCCCTTAACTGACACTTTTTCAGATTTCTGCAAAGAAATTCAGTTTTGCAATTTTCAGTCTAGAAAACTCATGTTTTTAGTTCCAGCTGTAATTTCCTCCAATTTCAGCTCAGATTTCATTTACAGGTTTCTCTTTCAGTGATAACCACAACTCTTTCCAGTCAATTTATTAGCAGTTATCAGGTTTAGGTTCATGAGATGTTGTGATGGCTTTAATGTTCCAGAGTTTGTTCAAATTGCGACTGTTTTATTTTGTTGGACATTTGAGCACATAAGAAAGATGGGCGATGGTTACAAATGGACCCACACATCAGAGACTAGTTACAGCACTAGTTATTTTTAGCTGATTTATTAAAGAGTGTACACAGTTTCTGGAAGGAAAGCTTCATCCCTGAATTCCTGTTCAGACAAAGTCCTTTCCTGCAGAATTAAGGCTTCTTCAGAAACACTGTCTGCTTGAACATTGAATTCTCGATACGGGGATAAAGAAATTTCTGAAAATTTCAATTTTACCTCTCAAACCCTGTTCATGATTGGACTTAAAACCAGATTTTCTTTAAGCAGCTTCCATTAGTCCAGTTCGTTAGCCGCCTTGAGTCCCCCATTTCCAAACTTTTTTCCACCACCTTTTTTTTTTTTCTCCCTGACCTCTTCCTCCATTTTGGCTGCATACTCAAGTTTTGCATTAGAAACCCATGTACTTTTATTTCTGGACCATTTTAATTCACCATCTGCATCAATTAGTTTTATAGCACTGTGCTTTAATTGGTGCTTATAATTATGCCATTCTTTAGATCATCCTGTATGTTTAGGTCACTTGCTTCCTTCTATTCCTGTCTCCATTGATTGACTATACTTTGGGACTTTGCATCCTTTAAACAGAAAATTCCTGGATTATGAAGATCATCATTCAGGGGACCTGAGAGTCTGAAGTTTGCATGGCAGCCACCCAGGGATTTTCCCCAATCCTGACTCCATTTTCTCTTCCTACATTCCAAGCTAATCACTTTCCAACCAGGGGAAAGGCCTTCACCATTGTTTTCCATATTATAGAAGCTCTTTTAAAAGATTTTCTTTCCCTTAACCATTTTTCCATTGATTTTGCT
Organism: Picea abies; assembly: GCA_900067695.1. NCBI lineage: Eukaryota > Viridiplantae > Streptophyta > Pinopsida > Pinales > Pinaceae > Picea > Picea abies. The sequence continues at coordinate 7,558 of CBVK0103191648.1, read as the reverse complement.
CCTAAATATTTTTCTGCATTAACCTCCCCCACAAAGCCTTGTTATTGATCTGCCTCCATAATGTCTTTGCTGCCAAAGCTTGAACAAAAATGAATATGTTCTTGAGTTCCCAGTCACTTGCCTCCTTCTGATTGGCAATTTTGCCCAATTTCACTTGCCTCCCTTTTCCCGCTTTCCAGTGCATAAAATACTGAACTTTGAAGCACTTCCTTCTGATTTTGTCCAGTGTCTCTTTAGGGATATGACGAAGCACAGCCAATAAACAGGGATACTTTCTAGAATTGATTTAACAAGATTTAACCTGCCTTCATGAGAAAACCATCTAAAACACTAATTTTGACTTCAATTTTCTTATATAAACAATGCCAATCTGAAAATTTCTAAACATTTGGCTTTAAATGAAATCCCAGATACTTTATACTTTCATCAAAGAGATAGCATTATATGGAAAAAATTGTAATATCTGCCTTTCCAAATCTTCTTCCAACTTATTGGAGAGAAGAGAAGATTTTTGAACATTTATTTCCATATTTGTTGCTTTACAATAAAGGTCCATGATTTCTTTAAATTTTGTCATCTTTTGAATTGTGCATGCACTGAATAACATTACATCATCTACGAAGAGAAGAAAAGTAAGAATCACTGAGCTTGCTGTCTTGATTCCTTTTATGTTTTTTTCTCATTTTGAATCAATAATCAATCCGCTCACTTTTCTGCCACCAGCAGAAAATACACCCTTGCCTAAGTCCTCTTGAGGCATAAAAGAAACTTGACCCGGAGAACCATTAATGAGAACTGAAAAGGATGCTGAAGAAAGGCATCCCATGATCTAGCTCATAGTTTGGATGTTCTTCCCTATTTGAACTGGGCACAACTTTAGATGCAAATAGTTAACCTTATCATATGCCTTTGCCAAATCTGTTTTCATTGCTATTGCTGGGATTTTGTCCACCTTTATAGAATGCATATCCTCCTAAGCTGAGCCTACTGCATCATGAATTCACCTATTATAAAGGAAATTAGATTGTTCTTCAGAAATGACCCTTGACAGAAAACTCTGTAATCTATTAGCCAGAATCTTTGAAATAAGTTTATAGACTAGATTGCTTAGAGATATTGGCCTATAATCATCAAGAGAGCTTGGATCATTCTTTTTTGGAATCTATGCTATAATATAGTATTTAATGCTCTAAGGATCTTTCCTGAGGAGTTGGATTCTTCCTCTACCCTTTACAGATCTTCTTCCAACATTTCATAGAAGCATAGATAAAATTCCACTATCCACCCATCCAAGCTTGGGCTTTTAGCCTTTTTAAAAGAATTCAAAACAGATTTCAGCTCTGCCTTAGATATTTTAGCTCCCAGCTCTTCATTCATTTCATCATTAACAAGTCTAGGAAACAAGGCTACTACCTTCATCACTTCGGCTATATTAGCTCTATTTGGCTCCTTAAATAAAGAAATAAAATACATTTTCCCTTCTCCCACAATTTCTGGAAAGGCTCTAGCCTTTGAACCATTTGGAAGGTTTAACTCCCAAATAGTATTGACATTTTTTTGATGCTTGACATATTGTTGGAAGAATTTGGTATTTTCGTTACCTTCTTCGATTCAGATGGCTCTGCTTGTAAGTCTCCACTCCACTTCTTCGTTTTCTAGCATATCTTTCTTTTTTCCCTCCATTCTTTTCAAACTCTGAAACTCTTCTTCCGGAAAAATTCCATCTACATTGTTCTCAAACAAGATGCTAATTTCCTCAACTTCTTTTAGCTCCTTTTGATTTTTGTTTTTTTCCATGCCCACTCCACTACTAATTTCTTCACCTTTTAAAGGTTTTCAACAAATTTGAACGTTGTTGTTTCATCATTTTCATCAAATTGCTTCCGGTTTTGGATTACTATATATTTGAATTTTTCCTCTTCAAGCCAAGAGTGATTGAATTTAAAGGGAGTCGGGGGTTTCTATTGTTCATAATCAATTTGAAAAATAATGGGCAAATGGTGAGAAGACCCACCCTTTTTGAGATGCCCTTACTCCTCCCTCTTCTTGAGCTCCTCCAAGTAGGGGTCAACTGGACAGACTCCATATCAATCAACTTTAAATCTTCAAAAATATGGGAAAAATAGCCAGTCTTGTTTGGAATATTTCCCCTAGACCTACCCCAATTTCAAGGTCAAATTCAAGTCTCCTCCAATAATAACATTATCCCCTTTTAAACACCCTAGGTTAACACACTAAGCCAAAAGGCTTTCCTATCCATATAAGGCCCATACAAGTTTATAATATTGTAATCTTTCCCCAACTATTTTGACTTGCATTCCAACAAGATTCTTGCCTTCAAAGTGGAGGTAGATAAGGGATCGATACTTTGATTTGAACCTTTGCTAGACCTCCAAAATGGTCTTTTGCATATGGAGAGCGGAATGCCTAGTCCTTTAACCATTGTTTTGTTGAGAATTATAGCTTGGACAAGAACTTTTGCATAGGTTCAATGTGAATGTGCAAGTAGTTCGAGATATTTTCAAAACGTAATTCTATTTTTGAAAAGTACTTCTATTTTGTAATTCCTTTTAGTAAGAAAGGGAAAGGGTTATATTTAGTTGTCAAGTCTAAAAATATATATATTTCATGCATGCATGACTTAGACTAGGAGTAAACTCAAAAATAGATTAGGGTTTTGGTTAGCTAAAAGTATAAAGAGAGGTCAAGATAGAGGTTTTCACACATGAACAATTGAGTAGGTTGAATGAGAGAGAGAGAGAGAGAGAGAGAGAGAGAGAGAGAGAGAGAAACCAACAAGAAAGAGGCATTTCTAGGTAGTGGGTACAAGACATATAGGGATTCGTATAGTTTTGTATAGTCGTACAAACATGACCATACAAATCCATATAGTCGTTCAGATTAAATCCATATAGTTGTACAAGGGTCAATACAATTGTACAGATAAAGGCTGTACATTTATCACAATCGGTTGTACATTTCGTATAGCTAGATTGTATAGCCCTACAATAGGCTGTACTTCTCAGGTAGGCGTTCCATTCAGTTTAGGGTGACTTCGGTAACCATGCAGCTGCTGTTTTTGGGCAGCTTGTGGAGGTTTCCTTGTAAGTTTTTCAAAGGAACAAAAAGCTATTTTAAGGAGTATTACTTGTGTATGTGTGAAATTGATTTTATGCTTTTGCTATTTAATTTTCAGTGATTGTTTGATTAATGCTATGGTCTGAAATTTGTTTCTGCAGTAATTAAATTCAACAATTAATTGTTTAATTGAGATCATAAGGACTTTAGTCACCTGAACATGGATTTTTCACATGGTATCAGAGCTAGTTTCTCTGATTGAGATTCTTAGGGATTTGCAACAGTAAATCTATTACAAGGAAGAAGGACTAGTAGTTAGAGGGTTTCAAAAATAATTTTTAGATTTGAGAGTTTGTGCAATAGATCTCAGATATGGCATCAACTAACCTCATGTTTGAGGATAGATTGAATGGTGTTTCAAATTTCTTATCATGGAAGGCGAGGGTTACACTTTTAGAAGAAGAGAATGATCTCTAGGATATTGTCAAGGATGTTGCTACTATGCCTATAGATCCACAATAATTGGCAACACATGACAAGAGGGAAGTGAAGACCAAACGAATGATCTTGGATGCCATAAAGGATCATTTGATCCCCAATGTATTCGAGAAGAAGACAATTAATAAGATGTTTGATCCCCTGATTAGTCTTTACAAGAGTCATAACATAAACATGATGATGATATTGCAGAACAAACTCAGATCCATAGTGATGACAAGATCAGACATAGTCACCAATGACCTTATGGAGATCACACATGTTTCGGGATCAACTTGCAGCAGTTGGGGAGAAGATTGAAGATGCAGAGCTAGTGAACATAGCACTGAATGGATTCCCAACTTCATGGGAATCATTTGTCAAAGGTATTTGCGTTCGGAGAACCTTCCTAACTTTGAGAGGCTTTGGGATGATTGTATCTAGGAGGAGACTTGGATGGATTCAAAGGCCAACAAGAAGGATGGTGAAGAGAACCAAGCTCTATTTGGTCAATCAAATAAGGGTAGAGGTAAAGGACCCAAGGGTAAAGGAAAGAGTGAGGAGTTAACCTCACAGTCAGGAAAGAAGGACTTGAGTAAAATCAAGTACTTTGTTTGTCATAAGCACAATCATTATGCATCAAAGTGTCAAGAAAAGAAGGGTAAAGGTGAGCAACAACAAAAGTAGGTAGTAGCCTCTGCAGAAACTCAAATGAATGAGTTTGTTGCCAAGTTTGAGAAGGATTTCCTGTTGTTTTTTTGACTTTCTACCAACATCAACTCAACAATTATTTTCTAGTATGAAGAAGCAGGACTCAGGAGTACATGTTGAGCTTAGTGATGATGCCAAGTATCTAGTAGTAGGAGTTTGTACTATTCCCTTTCAACCCGATTTAGGTAATTCTTTAGATTTTAACATTGTCTTGTTTGTACTAGGTCTTAGGAATAACTTGCTTTTAGTTTTGGTTATGGAGGATAAGGGATTTGCAGTGGAGCTCAAGAACTAGCAAGTCCTCATAAGATCGAAGGAATCTAGCCTAGATACAACTTAGGTAATAGGGGTTAGAGAAGGTAAGTTGTATAGGTTGCAGGGTGAACTTGGTCGAACTTGTGCAAGTTGTGGCACAAGAGGATGGGGCACCTGCATCACAGGGCGTTGCCTATTCTAAGGGAGATAGTCATAGGTCTTCTAGAGTTCAATATTGAACAATATGGTGTATGCAGAGGGTGCATTCTTGGAAAGCATGCGAAGGCTACTTTGCCAAGCAACGAGCATAGGTCTAAGGAGATTCTAGACCTAGTGATAGAGGGTGAGTAGGAAGCTTCGAAGGTTGAGCCTGGGTCACTAGTGGTTCTCAAAGCAAGACAAGATTGCGAGTAGTATAGGTTGAGCCTTGGTTCACTAGTGGCATTGATGAGTAGCATCATAGATTTCAAGCTTTCTAGTTTTTGGGAGGAAACAAACCAAAAAATATGGTAGGATGTCATGGTGGAGTACACCTCCATCATGAAGAATGGTGTTTGGGGCATAGTGCCAAGATCAGAGGGGAAGTCGGTTGTGAGTTCTAGGTGGCTCTACAAGATCAAGCATGTTATAGATGGCAACATTGAGGAGTTCAAACCAAGGTTTATGGCCTCCTAGAGAGAGGGAGTGGACTATGATGAGACATTTCTTCCAGTTTCCAGGTACACTTTCATAATAGCAGTGATGTCCTTGGTTTCATTTATGGGATGGAGGATACATCAGATGGATGTAAAGACAACTTTTCTTAATGTGATCATTGAGGAAGAAGTGTACACATAGTAATCTTAGGGCTTTGAAGTAAGTGGGAAGGAGTCCCATGTTTTTTTTTGCAGTGAACACCTTGAATTAGTTCATGGTGGAGCCAAGGCATGAACATTGGCTAACGACAAAATATGTGCTTAGGTATTTGAAGGGCATAGTGGAGAATGGTCTGAGATCTTGGAGACAGTGACGTGAAGTTGCAGGGGTATTCAAACTCAGATTGGGTAGGCAATGCAACAAATATAAGGAGCACCTCAGGGTGCTTCTTTAGCTTGGGATCAATGATAGTATCCTGGTTCAACATGATGAAGACTTCCATGGCACTTAGCTCGGTGAAAAGCAAAAATCACTTCATACGAGACATCATTAAGACAAGAGTAGTGAAGTTCTAGTTTATTCCCATGAATTAGTAGGTAGCTAATATTCTGACCAAGCCCTTGGAAAAAGGGAAGATTGAGGCATTCATAGACAGACTTATAGCTCAAACAAGAAATTTCGCACAAGTTTAGTGTTAACGTGCGACAAGTAGTTCAAGATATTTCCGAAAAGTAATTCTATTTTGTAATTCACTTTAGTGAAAAAGTGAAAGTCTTATATTTAGCTGTTAAGTTATGAAAATGTGTATAAATGTGTATCTCATGCATGCATACTTAGACTTGGATTAAACCCAAAAATAGATTAGGGTTTTGGTCTCAGTTAAAAGTATAAACATAGGTCAAGATAAAGGTTTTCACACAAGAATATTTTAGTAGAGAGAGAGAGAGAGCAACCAAAAGGAAAGAGGCGTTTTTGGGCAGCGAGTATAAGGTGTATAGGGATCCATACAGTCTTATGGACAGAGACTGTATGGTCTATATAGTCGAACGTACATTCCGTATAGGTAGATTGTATAGTGGTACAACAAGTTGTACTTATGAGGCAGACGTTCTACTCAGTTCAAGTGATTTCAATAAGCGAGCAGTTGTTTTTCGACAAGGTGTATAGGGATCCATACAATTGTATGGATAGAGGTTGTACGGTATGTATATTCGGACATACATTCCGTATAGGTAGATTGTACTGTGGTACAACATGTTGTACATATGAGGTAGACGTTCTACTAAGTTCAGGGTGATTTCAATAAGTGAGCAGTTGTTGTTTTTCGACAACTTGTGGAGGTTTCCTTGTAAGTTTTTCGAAGGAATGAAAAGTTGTTTTTGAAGGAGTAATTACCTGTGTATGTATGAAATTGATTTTATGCTTCCGCTATTGTGTGATGAATGCCATGGTCTGAAATTTATTTCTACATTAATTAAATTCAACAATTAATTGTTTAATTGAGATCATAAGGACTTTAGTCACATGGACTTGGATTTTTCACATGTTCTTCCTTCACACATTGTTTCTTGAACTAAAACTACCTCAAGATTATATACATAAAATAATCTTTTGAGGGCTAAGTTCTTGTGGGCACCCTCTATCCCTCAAACGTTTAGAGAGAATCTTCATTTGGGCACCTTGTTATGGGCCTTTCTTTCTCTTAAGGGCCTCCTTTATTGTCAGTGGTTTTTTCTCCTCGACTTCTTTAATGGCTTTCTTTTTTGCTACGACCAAAAAGGATTTTCTTCCTACAAAATGGATTTGGCCAAGTTAAAAGCCAATCCACCCTATATTCCTCCTTCCTCATCCATAGAGTCTTCCTTCCTAGAATGGATACAATGTTTGGATATTTTGGTATCCTTAGGTTTTTGTCTCCCCTCACTCCTCAAGGGTTTGGAAAAGGAAATAATAATTTAGCTAGACTCGAAAGAATAATTTACCTAACTTCCCTACTAACTAATGACCTAATGTTATTTTTTAAACTCACCATCATGCATAATATATAATCTCATATTGTTGAGTGTTAATTATTTTAACACCTCGCTCAACATTAAATATAATCTTTTTGTATTTCCATAAACCACTGGACTAAATAACTAAAGAATGATTACAAAAATTTGAAAGAAATCCTTGCTCAATCTTCAATAATGCAATTTTGCTCCAATTATAAGACTTTTGTAGGTGCTTAATTTGATTTCATCACCCTCTCTTTGAACATAGACTTCCTATTGATTCCCCTACACATTCTCCTACTCGTTTTGATACAAAGGTATATACAATTGAACTCCTAGCCTATCAATTATGTTAGCCTATGGCTTACCTTACCAATCACTAAGTCTAATTGTCACCTATATTTGTA
>CBVK0103191628.1:0-10144 GCA_900067695.1 Picea abies | reverse complement strand
AGTTAAGAAGAAATAATAACAACATGCATGCAACAATAACAATTCATATATATTATTTAACAAAAAATATTCCATGACATAAAATCATAATTACACACACATAGTAATTGAAATAAGCACATGAATGACACTTATCTTAGGAAATAAACACAAACTGCATGCTAACCTTCCACGTTCCTCCCAGCCTTAGACCGCACTTCTCATAAATCTCAGCAGTGGGTCACCCCCGAGATGGGGATAAAATCCACCTAGGTAAAGGGTTTCTAACTAGGCTAAGGTCTCTTTAACAACATACAAACTCATACATAGGTTCCTACTCAAACTAACAGCCTACAATATCCCATTCCCCACATGCCTATCCCACCCCAAGAAGTGTGTCGCTTCTCTGCTCAATAGTTCCTCGACTGCCCCACTTCTCTTCTAGGGATTCAACAAAAGGCCGAACAGAAAATATCAGAGCCCTGTAGTTGCAGTTTGGTACCTTGGGAAATCAATTCTCAATAGTTCTCTCACCCAGAGAGAATTCTCATGGGCCTAACAACCCGCTTCTTCAATCCTACAGGAATGACAACTCACTTCTTCAATCCATATCCTGAACTAACTAGTACAAGTACAGGTTCCTTGTTGTATTCCAATACCATAGGGTACGATTCACAACTGCCTTTTGAAGGAATGATCCTCCTAAAAAATAATAATCCTTCCCTTTTGCACTATATCCCCCAATATATATATGCATGCATCCTTTAAGACACATGGCACCCAAGGGACTCCCTCATTCCAACTTTAGAAACTTAGGATATATTCATATCCATTACTTTATCTTTAAGGAATACTAATATAATATTCCATTGGGATTAATCCCCCTAGCTTATCCCCTTCGTATACTCTTAGCCCCCCTTTCCCTTTCTAGTGGAGTTTATCCCCCCATACTCTTTTACATGGTTGGTCTGCAATAATGGTGTGTTTTCATTATGGTGTGTTTTCATTAATAATATGAGTGTTTACATATTACAATAATAGGATCATTGGCCTCTATCTTCTAGGCTCTCTAGCCTAATAATCACATAAGCCTTCTAGCCTGTAACAACCTGGCTCACCAGCCTATAAAACATTTTTACATTTACAACTAGGAAGCAACCTGGGTATTACAACACATGCACTTTTGGCCCAAAAATACTAGCTCACCGACCTATATGTTCACTTACATTTATATGTACATTTGGGGTTCAACCTAGGGGTATTACAATAGACATCATGAAAACCTTGTTAAAATAGTTCCAGAAACCAAAGTCTGATTCGCAGTGTACTACAGAACTAAAAGAGATCAAGAAATTAAAGAATGAATCAATATGGGATTTTGATCAAGGGTTCAAGATATTGATGGATCAATAGACCTTCTAGATTCCAAATGAGCAACATAGGGAATGATTGATTGCAGTATTGTTACCACACATATGCTTCCATTTGACATAACAAAAGATTATGTCGTAGCTAGAAGCACTAGAGATCACCATAAAGTTGGAAGCATCATCTGTAGGAGAAAATGGCGCAGCAATGGCTCAAGTTCAATCGCAGTTAGAAACATTGACAATTTAGTGGTAAGATCTTGCTAAAGGGANNNAAACATTGACAATTTAGTGGTAAGATCTTGCTAAAGGGAAGAAAAAATGTGAAGAATTATGGTATTTTACATGTAGAAAGGAAGGTCATCATAAGATCAAGTGTCTATCCTTTAAAGAGTATTTGGCTACAGGAGCCTTAATCCCTTGGCCCCAAGAGGAGGGGTATGGTGTGAGATATGTAGAACGATGGGTCATCACCCGACTTCTTGTCCTTTAATGAAAAGTATCAAATCACTACTAAAATCTTATTTTGTAATTTTTGTAAGTCCATGGGACATGAAGAAAAGGACTATCACACACTCGATCTCATGAGAGAACACACCACATATGCATACATATTTCAAGGAGAAGAAAGATTGAAAGGAGGGGTACCATAGTTTAATAATTTGAGGGGCTACAATCAAGGAGGAAGAGGAGGATTCATAGGTAAAGGAAGAGGAGGATTTGGTAGAGGAAGAGGACTGATTGTATGTTATAATTGTAACTAGCTTGGGCATTTAACATGAGATTTTGTGAATCCTTGTACAACGTGCACATACTGTAGACAACTGGATCATGTGACAGAAGACTATCCACAATTGATTTAGAAATGGCAGGAAAATAGGAACTAGAATGTGCAAATGATATCAGCAGAAGAGCATGATGATCAATCAAGGTTAGAAATAGTTACACACGAAGGACCAAGAACATAAGTTGATGCAACAGAACAAGGAATTTGAATTGACCAGTGGGTCAATAAAGTAACATAACCTCCTTTGATGTTTGATCCTTGGAAAGAAAGAGACACATATAAGAAAGGAAGGAAGGAGTTGTTAGAAATAGAATGGGTAGCATCGAATTTGCATCTTGTGTATGACAGTCCACCGATGTTTGACATGCCTCTAGCCTATGGCCACTCGATCACAGAAAGGCCAATTGAGAAGGTAGGTACTCTGAAAAGTTTCTTAAAGGTTTTTTTAGAACTAATGAAGGATGAAAATGAATTGAACACACTGCATGGGATGATTGACTAGTGCGCGCAACATAAATAAGCACCTATTGCACAACAAGCAATTAACAAAGTACAAAACAAGAAAAGGACGAATAAGGAATTATGACTTAATGCGCAAGTAGGATACTATGACATGAATAATATCATATTTAATCTGGGATATTATGTGAACGTCATTCCAAAGAAGACATGGGAGATGATGGGAAAACCAAAATTGAATTGGTCACCAATTCAGTTAAGGCTAGAAAATCAGTACAATATAGTTACGATTGGAAGTTTGACAGGGGTGAATTTTAACATCGATGGAGTGCGTAGCACAACACATTTTGAAGTAATCAAGATAGTGGATGGTAGTAAAACTTATCCAACATTACTTGGAATTGATTAGGATTTCGATAACGAGACATTTATTGATATGAAAAAGAGACAAATGATCTTTGAAGTAGAATACCTAAGAGTTACTGCGCCATTGGATCCCATAGAAGGAAGATGATATGTGGAACTAGCAAGGGGAAAAGAACTTGATAATGTTTAGAATGTGACTATGCAGATGGATGACTATGTTAATCCTACTACTAAGGGTGTGCTCAGTTGGCGAAGTATTAATTCTTGTGTGTCATATTCAGAAAAGGCCCTGAAACATTGGCAGTAGAGGTTACATGAAGTATATACAAGGAGATGTGCTCGTATTACCCATACATTTCACTGGATTGGAGATGAGGTATGGGATCCTTTGAAGTATGATGGACTAACAGATGTATATATGTTTGTAAAATAATTTGAATTTCATATACCAGACAGATAGACATTTCTAGATTTAGATATCGCACTAAAAGCGACTCCAACAAGATGGTGGGTTGCACATAAGGATAGAATAGATAATTGGTAGTAATGTATAAGGATGTTACAGGTCAGGTTCAATATATAAACTTAATATATTTCAGATAAGTATACTGGGTTGAGTTTTCCTACAGAACATATTACATACTGCACTGTGACATGGAGATTGGTACCTAAGCAGGATTGGACGTAGTTGTTTGTACACACCTTGGATATGATCCTGAAGAACTGGTATTTAGAGCTGGAAGTATGCAAAGGAACAACATCCTGAGAATATTTGACTTTCAATTTCAAGGTAAATTTCAAGTTTGAAGATGATGCCCCTTCAGTAGAAACAACTTGGTAGAGTATGAAGAACAAGATCTTTACATCAAAAGACTTGATGATACCAACACCCTTATGTAGTGCGTTGAGATATTTTGCGAGTGTTCAAGAGGTTTTGGAATGCTATAACGTTGTTGGAGAATACCAGGAGTATGAAGACTCGAGAAATTTGGAAATACCAAAAACCGAAGGAGAGCGCCCAATAGAAGGTCCCGAGCTTGAATCTGTTGAGTATGCAAATCCGTTGAAAACACACAAAGTGAATATTGGTATGAAGGATAATCCCAAGTTTGCAAACATTGGAGATTACTGGAATGAAGAAACTATCTAGAATATTGATGATTTACTGCATGAATAGCAGGACCTTTTTCTAACTACATTCTCATAAATGAAAGGGATTGTTGGGGAGCTATGGGAGATGAAGAGTTCTTTGAAGTTAGATACCAAGCCAGTAAAGCAGAGACCGTACTGATTGAACCCAGTATATAAGCAGAAAGTGAAAGTAGAAATAGATAGGATGCTAGAAGTTGGGACTATTGAACTTGTCTTAGAGTTAGAATGGATTATCCCAATGATGATTCAAGACAAGAAAACAGGTGGAAACAGAATTTGTGTGGAACTGTAGAAATTGAATGATGCTTTCTTACATGACTCGTTTCCTACCCCATTTACAGATGAAGTTTGGAGAATGTAGGAGGACACGAAGCTTACTCATTTACTGATAGATTCTTTGGGTATCACCAGATTAAAAGTGCATATGAAGATCAGCATAAAACAACATTTGCGACATAATGGGGATGTTATCAGTATACAACCATGCATTTTGGGTTGAAAAATGCACCAACAGTATTTTCTCGAGTTGTTGTCGCATCCTTTAAATAATTTATTCATAAGTTCCTAGAAGTATATTTGGACAATTGGATAGTGTTCAATTTGTTGAAGGACCACATTGAAACTTTTCCCTTGATGTTGGAAAATGTAGACAGTTTCGTATATCTTTGAACTTGAAGAAGTGCATTTTCTGCACACCATTTGGTATCGTATTGGATCATGTAGTATGTAGACAAGGACTTTTGTTTGATCCTTTGAAGATTGTTGTTATTCTTGATTTTCCACCACCTAATTTAGTGCGACAACTATGGGAAACGTTGGGTCATACAAGATACTATAGAAAGTTTATTAGGGGATATGTGCAGATCACAACCCTACTAGAAAAATTGTTGAAGAAGGAGGTCAAGTTTCAATCAAATGAGGAATGTCAATAAAGTTTGGATACCTTGAAGAAGAACTGGTTACTGCGTCGATTTTAGTATTTCCATATTGGAAGAAGGAATCCCACATCCACGTAGATGCATCATCTATAGTGTTAGGCACAGTTCTGACTCAGCCAGGAGAAATAGGTTTAGATAATCCCATTGCATTTGCCAGCAGAAAGTTGTCAAATACTGAATAGATTTCCATTACTACATAGCATGAAGGAATGTCAATGGTGTATTCACTACAGAAGTTTAGGAATTACTTTTTGGGATCATATTTTAAGATGTATACAGATCATTCTGCAATGAGATACTTAGTCAATAAGACAGTGTTGGGGGGGGAATATATGCAGATGGATATTTCTATTTCAAGAGTATGACTTTGAAGTTATTTTGAAACCGAGGAAATTAAACTCAGAACCTACTCATTTTTCACGCATACTAACAAGGGAAGATGCAAAAAATTTGGATAAAAATATACCAGATGCACACTTATTTGTAGTACATATGGTCAACAATTAATTTACAGATATTTTCCAGTTCCTAAGCAGACGAATATCCCCACCCGACTTTACAATTGCGTAGAAGAAATAGTTAGTAGTAAAGGCAACAAATTACCAGCTTATAGCGAGGAATTTGTATAAATTAGGCACAAATGGTATTCTTCAGTAATGTGTATTGGAGCATGAGAGGCCTATGATATTATCATAGGCACATGAAGGAATTGTGGGATGCCACTGTGTAGGGAAAGATACGTCTCATAATATTTTGCACACAGGAATTTGGTGGCCCACCCTACATAAAGATGCTAAAGAGTTATGTCAGAAATATGATGTCTGTCAGAGAGTTGGAAAGCCATCCAAAAGAGACGAGATGCCTTTAATACTACAAGTTACATTACAGGATTTAGAAAAAATGGGCAGTTGATTTTGTTGGATCGATCAACCCACTAGAAAAAAGCTCAAGAGCAAGATATATAATCACTGTGACGGATTATTTGACCTATATAATCAATGTGATAGATTATTTGACCTGATGGGATGAAGTAGAACCTGTTAGAGATTGTGGCGCGAAGATTGTTGTGTGTTTTATCTTTGAGAATGTTGTTACGGGGTTTGGATGTCTGAGAATCCTTATGAGTGATCAGGGGACCCATTTCTTGAATAGAATGATTTTTTCTTTGACAGAAGAATTTTAGATTCACCACCAGAAGAGCACACATTATCATCCTCAGGTGAACTGAATAGTGGAAGTGTTTAAGAAGATCCTAGAGAATGCACTAACAAAGATATGTAATGTAAATTGAGATGACTAGGATTTGAATATTCTTGCAATACTATGGGCATACCAAAATACATATAAGAAGTTGATAGGACAACCACCATTCCAATTAATATATGGCAAGGAAGTAGTTATTCCCATGGAATTCATTATTTCGAGTCTGCGCATTGTCTCACTGACAGAGCTTACAGATTCTAGTGAAATAGAGAAAATAATATCAGAGTTACTGGAACTAGAGGAAGACCACTTCGTCACAGGATTTCATCAGCAAGTTCAGAAATCATGTGAAAAGGCATGGAATGACAAACATATTAAACAAAAGAATTTCCAGATGGGAGACTTAGTTTTTCTCTATGACAAAAAAAATTTGCAACACCCTGGAAAGTTCCAAATGCACTGGTTGGGTCTGTATGTAACAAGATTTGCGTCAAAAGCAGGTGTTGTTCAGTTGGAGAAACTAAATGGGGAAACCATGGAAGGGCTCATAAATGGTAGTCGGTTGAAACTGTATAGGGACAGTTGTGCTTTCGTGCACTAGTATGAGCGCACGGTATGTGTACCATAGTATTTTTATTATATTGTATTATAGAGGAAAATAAAAAGAAACAAAAGAGCTTGAGGCAAGCCATAATAAACATTTGAAGATATAAAGTTATAAATTGGGAATTGTTCAAAGAGACAAAGATGAATAAGAAAATGTGAGGGAAAGGAAGGAAAATTGATCTACGCGCATAAAGGTGAATTGAAGAACCAAGATAAAGACCTGCGCAGAAGATGAAAAAATCATTAAAGAGCAAACATAATGGCAATACAACGAGAACGCATAGTCATAAATGAAGAGTGGTGATGAGATTTTGACAGGCTGGAAAATCTAGACCACGATCTGCCAGAAAATATGAAATTAATGAAAACTAGAAGGAATCGAATGCAGATACAATAGGATGGGACTGAGAATTTTGGGCATGAAGAGGAATATAGCAGATGGAAACAACCTATAAAAATATAACAGGGGGTAGCGAGAATGGATTTTTTTGCATGAACATTCGAAGAGAACAAAGAGCCAGAAGTGTTTTTCTTACAAAGCTGAGTGAGTTGCAGAAAGAGCCAATTTGTAGAAATTCATGGCACTACCAAAGGAAATAGAATCAACAACAAGAATGAAGAAGTTGTGCAGTAAGCAAACATCAGCACAGATGCAGGAAGAAAATTCGAGAGCAGATACATCAAATCTGGTAAAATTTCCCAAAGTGTATGTGCCAGCTAGAAATCCTACAAAAAAGAAAATCATACTATAGAAAGAGTCGAAGAATGACCTGGTCACACCAGTGATTCCACCTGCGGTCACTATCAAGGGATATATATTGGGAGTGGTAGGAAGCCCGAGATTTTCAAATGACGACCTTATCGATCTTAAAAAGTTTCCATAGTTAACACCATAGAATTACTTGTGCACATCACTCATACCAAATTTCACTTATAATCACAGTCGAGCTACAAGAATAGGCCAGAGGATTGCAAAGAATAGGAGTATTGAACCTGTTGGAGATCCTGCATTTTGGTAGAAGCGCAGAAATAAACATCTACGTCAATTTGTTGTTAAGTTTCATCCACAGAGGGTTCATATGATTGGACAGGGTAGTGTCGATCGACACTCAATTGATTGTGTGGATTACAGGATTTCCCTCAGCAGGAAAAGACCTACTACCCTTTTTCATAGACAAGACGCAAGAAAAAGCATTAGCAGAAAGAATGAAGAAAAAATATTGCATGCACAGAGGGGCGCACAAATTATACGTTCTGATAATCAATGATGATATTGCAATCTTTGCAACATAGGTGTTGGATTACAAGGTACTTAGGAAATGCTGCAGAGATCAGGTGCCAATGGGATTTATAACAGCATCCGAGAAGTGCACAACAAGAGTGATGGAGAACTGAGCGAAATTATTGGTGAACTAGTTCTTAATTGACTGCAGGAAAGAACATGAGAAAGGAACGAAGTTCCATTATGTGTGGTTATTCATTTTAATTGCATTAGTTTCTTGGAGGGAGCCAGAATAAATGTGATTCCTGGAGGTTATGCAAAAACCATACTTGGTAGCAAGGTATGTGTTGGTGTGGCATACCACGTACAAGAACAGATATATGGACAACAACATCACCTTCTATGTCTATAAGGAGACAATCCAACAATGCATTGAGGACACATTGTGCATTATACCACAGACAGTTGAAGCATACAAATACATCACGTGATTCAAGGAAGGGTCGCACCATATGTATGTTCAAGAAAAGAGGGATTTGGATTAGCAATGGTTACTGACAAACTATAAACTGACAGAACGGGATGTCATCAAGATGGTAAGTGACTGTGAAGTAGAGTGGAAAACCCCAGAAACAAAAACAATGTAGAAGGAGACACAATAATCAGAGAAAGTCCAAGAAGAAGAGTAGGAGCAGGAAGAACAAGGGAATGGTGCAGGAAACACTGAAACAGCACCACATACTAGAGAGAAGAGAAAGGATCACCTTAAGGAGCACTCAATGCATAAAAATAAGAAGAGGAAAGCCTTCAAGGAAGTAGCAATCCAAGCCTTGAATGAGGAAGACTTGGAAAATATCAAGGATTAGGTCAAATAGGTAACTGAAGAAGCATCTATGTGAGTTGTACAGAAACATGAAGAAATGCACATGAATGTGCAAGTGAAGATAGTTACATTGCGCCAGATTTGGAATCAACCAAGATAGCACCAATTCGAACAACAGAATAAGAACAGACAGATATCATGGAGAAGACAACAAAGGCATGATTGAAAACAAAAAAACTACCATCAACATTAGCAGAACGACGGATAATGAAGATATCAACATGGGCTAAAGAGTTCCCCACGAAAGAGATGCTGGAGAGAGTGAAAGAATTAAGTCATATTGACTTAGTGTTGTCTCAGTTACCCATGAACGTGTTACACATCTTACAGATGACTGTCATGCAAGAAATTTAGTTGCACACAGAGTCGACTTCTATGGAGTTGGCCAAAGTGACTGAGGACAATGTAGCGCTGAACGCGGAATACAACAAACTAGTGCAAGAAGGAAACGAGGTTGCGCAAAGATAAGCGAGGTTGCACCAGGAAGTACAAGAAGTATACAACAACATACCAAAAATATACATGGAAGTATATGCCCCATTGGAATATCAAGTGATGAAGATCAACGAAGCCATTTAGGTCTTTCACGCGAAGATAGTAGACTTGGAAACTCGCACAACGCCAAGTACTCCACCAGAAGAAAGAGAGCAAAGGGATAAAACAATCATGACCATAATGGAGAACATTAAGAGTTTGGAAAAGCAATGTGCCAATATATATGAAGAGAGTACACAAGTGTGGACTCAGTTGTTGGAGAATGCATAACTACATGCATTGCAATAGCAGTGGTAGACTGTGTCAGACAAGGCATGGAAATTCAAAGAAACAATGATCACTCTAACACCAGCAAAATGAATGACTACCATAGTTGAGAATAGGTTGTTGTACCTCAATATCAACCAAAAAATATATGAGCATTAGAATCTTGCATAGAATATTGATCCATTATAGGAGGAATCCTTCCGAGTGATAGAAGAACTTGCAGCTGCATAAGGAATAGTGAATCAAGCAATGCAAGATAGTGCAGAGAAATTAAAGACCCTTATTACCATGGAGACGGTAGAGGATATTTTGACACGAGAAGCACAAGCAAAGGAGAAGGTCACAATTGCAAAGGAAAATTTTGAGAAGCTCGTTGCGACATTGAAGGGAGTGCAACAGAAGAACTGAGTGGCTCGAAAC
>CBVK0103191585.1:0-12044 GCA_900067695.1 Picea abies | reverse complement strand
CAAAATATTGTAGTCTAGAGGTGCATCGACCACTTCAACTTCGACACACAATTTTACCTCCTAACTGCACGAGAAAGGAAGGAATTATTCCATGTGGTCTAAATGACTGATCGTCAAATTCCATAAGCAATGTAGGGGACATAGCCAACTCAGGTTGGCTAATGGCCTTCCAACATGCCCACGACATCATGTAAGTTGAGGCACCCTCATCAACCATTGTACGAAAAATGTTTCGTGTAAAATATTTTATTGTATAAGCCACTACGATTCCTGGTCGATAAATGAGCACCGACTTTCATCATGTAAATGTTCACGACCGGGTTTTTATTGGTAGACGCAGGGGGTCCCTGATTTCCCCCTGCCGCGCTTGTGGATACAGAAGCCTACGACATATTTTTCCCTTGTGGAAAAGGGTTCATCAACATAGCAGGATGTTGCTTTTTTCCCTTGTGGAAAAGGGTTCATCAACATAGCAGGATGTTGCTGCGCATAGCTTCTGGGTTTCTACAAGATGAAGGCATAGGTGAGTCGGGTGGTCTTCCGTACAAAGATTACATAGATACTTCAATTTCTTCTTCTCCATCTCCCCCCCGCTAACTTTGTTGGTAGCCTTTTCATCCCCTTTACCCTTTTTATTTCGTTTTTTCTTCTTATCCTCAGTCTGCTAGTTGTCCTTGGGATTCATCGACTACACACTATGTACATCTGGTGTCTGGGTAGGGGGAACAACCAAACTCGGAGTCTGGCTGGCCACAGTCTGTTGTATTGACAATTGTTGCAACTAATTTGACTACAGATCCGTGGACTTTCTTTGTATTGATCCCACAATTCCATCGACATGGGGCCCAGACATTTTCTTGGCCTTATTGAGAGTAGACCGTGGCACATATGGAAAGATCTCGTAGAGCATGCCAGACTGAGAGTTCTGTTGTATTGACAATTGTTGCAACTAATTTGACTACAGATCCGTGGACTTTCTTTGTATTGATCCCACAATTCCATCGACATGGGGCCCAGACATTTTCTTGGCCTTATTGAGAGTAGACCGTGGCACATATGGAAAGATCTCGTAGAGCATGCCAGACTGAGAGTAGATTATTTCAAGATGCTAGAATCTCTTAATAGCCTCCTCCTATGAAAACACCTCGGATGTTGATACATCCTTGGATATGTAGGGAACCAAAGACTTCAAGAACCACTTAAGAAATAAAGAAGGAGGGACCTTGACCTTAATCGAGCTCTTTCTTCCCCACCATTCTCGGATATGATCAAAGATATGGTCGGCCTTGGTTTTCTCAAAGTTGGCCAACAATTCGGTGCCGACATCGTATCTCATAGGTTTCTCAAAGTTGGCCAACAATTCGGTGCCGACATCGTATCTCATAGGTAACTAGAAATTGTTCAATATTACCATCGCCAATTCATTGAAGTAAGAGTACCTCGAGCCATCGAGCTCAATATACCACTTCGCAACACCCTTATAAGAGTGATTTGAAAAATGCGCAATTAGACAGAGTTGTATTTCAACGAGTTTGATGAGCACCACAAGTGAAAGGTAGTCACATGATCACCTGGATCTTCACCAAGATTTCCCTCAAATTTTGGAATATCTGAAGGAAACTTAGTCGACATGGGGGACCAACACGGATCATGACAAATTGGGTCATTTGGTAATATCGACAATTATGGAAGATGTGAAGTTTCCAGAAAGGGTAGTTTCGGTTGTGAATTATTTACAGGAAAAGAGGGCCCTGGATTTTGATTGGCACCAGGTTGCGAGGAAAATTTGCATTATTGGCCAGGGTTATGTTATAAATCATGGCATTGACCAGCAAAGGGAAACTTCATCTGTTGAGGCGTCATCAACTAACTCCCTAAATTGGATGGCATAGCTTGCCCAGGGGTTTCTCCCTGCGTTCTGTTCCAAGGACCTTGGAAGGGGATGCCCCCAGCTGATTCAATGGGCATGGGTATGGAGCCTTTCCTGGGGTTCCATTGGGTATGGAAGGGGTTACCCCAAACCAAAATTCCTTGCGATGGAACCGAGCCCTTCCAAGGATTCCAAAGACCCTGTGTGGAGTATACTCCAGTCATCGCTCCATGTGAAGGAATAATACCTTGCACTGGATTTTGTTGACCAAAGTTGTGGTTTCCCCCAGTCGATAAAGTGGTCGAAGAGAAAGATTTTTTCCCAAATGCATTGAACAAAGAGAACGACATAGATACCACTGGTGTTGTATAAGATGAAGGTCCTACATTCCTCCACGAATCAAACTATAATTAATGTTAGGAACAATTGGCTGAAAAGTGCCATCGAGCAAAGGGGATGGAGGAGGTATATGACCCCCACTGTAAGGGATAGCATTAAAAGGGACAATGGTGCCCATGGTTGACCCTTGCAAGGAAGCATTTGAGGTCCCTACCCCCAGACCCATGGTCTGTAAGGTAGAATAAGTAAGAACCAAGTTTGTATCAAATTCATGCTTCCCATATGAGAAGGGAGCGCCCATCACATTATGATTAAAAGGAATAGTGGTCAAAGTTGTTAAAGGTATCGAGCTGTTGCCTGAAGTTGTGGGATTCGGGACAACTGAAGTCTTGACTGGTGAATGTGGGGGAGGAGGTAGGATGCCAGCTCCATGAGTAGCCGAAACAGGAGTACAGGGACTCCAAAATGAAGTAGAAACATTCACTTCCATTGCCACTCATAGCAATAGATGGCACTAAGAAGATGTCACCCCGTGAGGGACAATCTAAATCAATATCGGCGACAATAAGTTGGTAATTAGAGGATTGGATGGCCTGAAACCCTCAGTTTCAAAGTAAAAAATGGTGGATTCCTAAGAAGCCAAAAAGTCTCCTCTCGGAGCAGACTAAGACAAAGTTTCCTGTGGCCTGGTCGCTTCGAACGACCCTTCTTGACCAATTCTTCATCGCAACATTGGTAGAGGTGGCTCCAAAGTAATCGACGACAAGCCTTGAAACCTTCACGATCGATGAAGCTGCTAATCTTACACTTCGTGAAATGATCAAACAACACAGTAAGGCTTGACTAGCATAGAGCACAAAGCACACACTAAAAAATTTCCTAAAGATAAATCAAGAAGTCGACTAACTAGTGGGAAGGATGGTTATGCCAATCGACACCAGAGAAAATAATCAGTGCAAGTGAAACTCGAACACGAAAGCAACCTCTGGGTATAAGCTTTGGGATCTTGCATCAAGGAAAACATTGTATAGTCGAGATGTGGTATTCAAAGAAGTTGAAGGTAAAGCATGATCTGACATCTGACCCTAGGTACTGCGGTATACCCCCACAATCACCTGTGTAAGTCTGTAAAATATGGGCAACTAGGTTGTCAACTCACAGTCAGTCACCATGCAGGTACAGTCGACAGTCAGGCAGATCGTAATGAGCAGGATAACAAGTCTGAAGCCCTTCAAGGGTATCGAAAGCAATTGGTCCAGAAGACAACTTAGGATATCGAATGGATTCGTGGTCCACGAAGCTCCGTAGGAAAATGTGATCGATATTGTTCCTGAGAAAGACCCTCAATATACAATCCCCACTACATTTAGTCCAACTTTAGAGGGATTATCTCCTATGCCTTTCCTCAGACGACCTCGTGTTTATCCCCTGTGTTGGAGGGGGGTACCGACTAATTCTTACGACGCTGTACTTAAAGAACTCCCTATCTCAAACTCCAATGTTTTTTTTAAAGTGGCCTTGAAGAGTTTCCTTTTCACACCTAATTCAAGGCCCTAAAACCCTAAACTAGTTGGTGAGCCCTACAAATAGAAAGTATAATATATTTTAGATTAAGCATTAATTTTAAGGATTGATTTACACAAAGGGTGTGGTAGTGAAATAGATGGTGTTATGAAGAGATGAATAAGGAAGAGAACTTTAAAGCATTTGAAAGCAAAAGATACTTCAAAATTAAAGCAAAGCTTGTAAAAACTCTTTGTAAATTCAACTTTTCTAATTGATATTTCAAGATCTTGTAAATGAAGAAATCCTAAAACTTTCTTTCGTTTGACTAATAAAAACTACTTGTATTTCAGGAAATCGAAAAGAACTTTGAAACAAAGACTATTTTTCGTTTCCAAATAATAACCTTGACTACTTTACCAAACTAAATGAAAGAAAATAAATTATTTTATTTTTTATTTTTCGAACTTCTTTAACAAGAAAAACTAAAATAAAGACACTTTTTTTCGTTTTTCAAAGAATGAAACATGAAAAAGAGAATACCGCAAACAATATTGATAAAGACCCTAAGTCTACTGCGGATCGCAAGGATTCAACCAAGAAACCAAAAGGAGGATCTAAAACTTGGCAGCTTTCTCTAAACCTTTTAGGGCAAACAAAAGAAGACTAAGGAACAAGTTGACTGAAAATCTAACCTAAGCTAATGCCAAAGACAAAGACTCTCACTGGTTCAAGAAAGTCCTGAGAAGTATGAACTTCTATCAGGAAAGAGACAAACTTTCTCTTTGCTAAAAACCACTTTCGAGATACAGATATCCATGCTATTGCATCAACAAACTGCATATGTACACGGGTTGTCTACTGTGCAGAGCACGTATGTATGCGGGCTGACCCAAAACAGGGCACATAAACCTATGAGATTTTTCAAAAAATAAAAAGACAAGGTAGACTTACAGGGTAGGGGAAGATGGTATGCACCTTGTAGGTGACCATAAACCCTAAAAATACTTAGTAAACTTGACTAAAAATCGAAATGCAAACAAAAACCAATCAACAACCCAAAAACCTCCCTAAAAATCCCAGTATGGTCACCAATTTTGTTAGCGGAAAAATCCTCCTATAACTATACCAGGGTTTACAATATAGATAGAGAAAGCGACCATCTAAAAGTCAACCTAGTTTCTACATTACCCCAAACATACCAAAATAAATGAACAGAAAGCAATAGGAGAGAAGATCGATAACTGTACCTTTTATCCAATGTTTGGTGATGATCTTCTCAAGCTCTGTAGCTCCAAAGACTGCAAGTCTTCTCCCAAAGCTGACTTGCACCCAAGATTAGGAAAAAAGGGCTACAAGCATGATATTTCTATTCATAAATTAGGGTTATATATCAAATGTTCTGTATAAATCAAAGAAAATACACAAAACATCATCATTTGGGACAGGGAAAAGAGATTCTCTTAGTCATTAAACAAACACTGAAACTTACAATCCTTGCTGACCACCATTCCATGAACCTAGTCAGGGATCCTCTTTACAATGATCCAAGTGCACCTTCAATAATCCTCTTCTCACAATCTACTAATCACCTCAAGGAAAGGGAATGGATTGAATGGAAGAAAAGGGGTTGAAGAGGGAATGTTAATCACCTCAAGGAAAGGGAATGGATTGAATGGAAGAAAAGGGGTTGAAAAGGGAATGCTGAGGCAATAACTCACAAAAGGTAGCAAATTCTTGGGCAAGGAAGGGAAGTGAAAATGGGTAGAGTTTCACCATTCTTATGATTGGTTGTGAAATGAGACCCCAACACATCCTTTTATATGAAAAAAGGATGGTTATTCGGTTGGGGTATGGGCTATAGCAGGTGAATTGGTTTGTAAGCCTCCAATAGCCCGTAAATTCCACCAAATTCCTTACAAATTTTTAATTTTTGCAACCTTTGGAGGCATACGCGGGTTGTTTAGTATGCAACAAGCATATGTACATGGGTTGTATAGCATGCAACAAGCGTATGTACACAGGAAATAGTGGTGCAGGGCACGTACATGCTCTAAAAATTGGTTTTTTAAGTAGAGCTCCTTAGCAGTGATTTGGAAAATTATGCAACTAAGAGGGCCAATGCCATGTAGGCATTGTTATGAGGAAAATATCTCTATGGATAGGGTAAACCACAAAAGATGGAAATGACTGCAAAAATAAACTCTATTCTCAAGTATGCTATGTAAACAAATATGCTAGAAAGATAATATAAAAGGCATACCTCGTCCAGATGTTCGATGAAGTCCACCGTTGAGCACTTGACACAAAGCAATATATACCTGCAAATAGTCCTCAAAAACCAAGAAAAACAAGCATATGGTGATAATAAATGATGTTAGCACATTCAATAGCATATCTTCCGATCTCACCAATAAGGGAAGAGCTTGGGGGATGAACACTATGTTCAGAATTAAAGGACAAAGGGATGCAGACTCAATATGAAGTAAATAANTGTTCAGAATTAAAGGACAAAGGGATGCAGACTCAATATGAAGTAAATAATTTCTCCAGAGTAAATTTGCTCTCAAAGTTGAATTCTTTCTCCTCTTTTCCATAGCTCGAAATTGGCCCATTTATAGCCTTCAAATGGAACTGAAAGGCCGATTCAGAACGTTTCCAATATATGGAAGACCACAGATCATAGAACTTCTATTGTGACATGGAAACCCAACATTAATTTTCATTTTTGGGCACACATACTGATGTAGGCGGGTTGTAGTGGTGCAACTTGCGCATACACATGCTTTATAGTAGGCAAGGTGCGTACATGTGAAAAAATATGTATTTTAATCTCTGGGATTTACAAACAGGGATGATAAGTTTGCATAGGGAAATGGAAAAGTGCCTTCTATGCAAGATTGCATAGGGTGAGGAAAATCTTTCTATAATAGATGCCCCCTAATTTGTGAGGTCATAGGAGTATCTGCGATGGCCAAAATACATTATAAACAACCCATAAGTGGAGTAATGGGGAATAAATTGGAAGAACTAGTTGCTCATTACATTATGCACTGACTTTGCATACATGGATGCCAATAGAATTATACTGTATATCCATGTAAAAATATACCAAACAACTATCCATGGCCATGAATAGGAAAATACAAATGCAGTTACATGCAAAAATATGTCATAGTCACGAACAAGGCCTAGTAGAACCAGTCTCAAAAAAATTCTAAAGATATCTGTATACAATGGAGTATAATCTGATCTCCCATGATTACTGAAGTCATATAGGTATTGGTGCAGTGAAAAGGAAGCAACAGCTCAGGAAAGCTGTGGCTTCATACTGATGTATTCAAGTCTTCTATACAATCCACCAAGGGTGCAAGTATACATCATGTGAATAAAGGATTTGAGGTCAAACACAATGAGACATTGTTTGATTACCGGTCATTGAGGTATACCATTAAAAAACACGAGACAACCTACCGATAGTGAAAGTAGGTATCAAGGCACTAAGTGCATTCTTACAAGTGTGAATAAAGGAGTTGGTGTCGAACCCCTGAATAATCCATTAATCAGGAGACATTGATGTATTCCCAACTGTCGATGGCGAGAGAACCCGCCAATGATGACTGCAAGCCTCAAGGTACTCATAAGACTCTAGGTCCCGTTTTCAGAATAGATGAGTTGAAGTCGATGGAAGGAGACCCGCTGAAAGGAGAGAATTAAGGCGGCTCTCATCAGCCAACATGAGGTACAAAGCAGGAGATTTATGATTTGGAGGAAATCAGACGAAGAACATGTTCACGAACCAATGAGCCTGTGTGTCTTTCGCGTGTACCAAGTGCAAGCGGTATATGAAAAATACCCTCTGAATAGCAGCCAATAAGGAAAACTGCTGACAAAGGAGAGGAAACCACCAATAAGGCTAATGGCATCTAAGACACTGCATGAATCCCAATGTGTGAATAGATGTATTTCCATCAAACACAAGGGAAACCACCCAGTCAATGACCAATGATGAAATGTCAACTGCTGGGTTCAAGGTTACCTACCAATGTTGAAAGTAGGACCAAGGTGCATGATAGGACTACAGTACCATGTGATTCTGAGACAAACTAAGGGTATGGACAACATGCAAAGTCAAGAGATATGAGGAATGGCTAACACAGGTTGATAGACATCCTTTGAACAAGAGCATGATACATATGGAAGACTATGACAACATAGAATCAATGATGAAACCATGAGATGCAGTAGGCATCAATGATATTCTCCGTAGGGACTGGAAGAGTAACCAGTCGATAGAGAAGACTATGTAACAAGCTCATCTTCCTAAGGCCATGCTAAACCAAAAATTATGGTGACAAATGGACTCAATAACTTTTTGCTATGTTCAAAGGCAACACGACTGTTGCCAATATAGGATAATACTCCCTTCCCACCCATCTTTTTTTGTTTTTTCATAGACAAATGAATGCTATGATACAGAGGAGGAAATGAGTGTCACAAGTAAGCAAAACTAGTTCCAGCAGTGGAACATACCTATGCTCAATGCTAGGAGATGCATGTGGGAGATGGATACTCGGGGGAATGTCCCCTCCTATGTATAGGGTGTCAAATTGCGAAGGATATAAATGAGGCTTTGCTTGGTTGAGGATGGAAAAATTGCTGAGGCAAACTATTTATAACACAAAGTGAGAACAGACTAAAGGCTCAATATTGCAAGCAAGGGCATGGGATGCAATCACAATGTAATGCGAAAAACATGTCTTGTTTCATGAAATTTAGTCTACTTGGTGTAAAAAAGGGATAAAATTGTGCCAAATAGACATCCTTTCAAATCCAATTTACGAGTGTGAAAGAGACAAAGTTCACTCGACAATATTTTTTTTTTTAAGACGAGTTGGAAAAGAGATTAAATTAAACTCAGTTGGGAGTCCTCTAAGTATAAGGAAACATGTTTATGAGTGATAAATGAGGCTCAACATAAATTCATGTACTAACTATAAGGGACTCTCGGTCCTATGGAAAAAATCTATACATGGGCACCAAATGAGGCAGGGGATCTAACTAGGGCACCCATGTTTGGTAAGCCTCTACCACTTGATAATGACACTACTTATAATAGATGGAAGGTTCTGTGTCACAACAAATGGGTTCGTACCTAAGGCATAAAAAGTGATAGTTATAGGACAATGCATAAATTCATGATGGAATGGGTACATATCCTATATGTTGGGTAGTGAAAATACCTGCTCGTGGTGACAAACGACCAACATAACGTTGAAATATGCAAGAATCCCTAGTTAAAACTAGAAAAACCAACTCAATCCACCTCTGTATTAGTCCGTTAGGTGAAAAAATGACTCAAAACTATAGAAAGTGGGTTAAAACTATTATAAATAGTAACAAAACCGAAAATTACTATGTCATTTTGAATTTTTACCCAAATAGTGAAAATTGGACCAAATTACCTCCGAGAGTCAACTGGTGATTGAGGGAGCGTTAGGCGACGCAATCAGAAACCGTCTAAACCGGGTATTTTCTCTTCCCCTCCTTTTCCTTTCTAGTGGATTAAATTTTTAAATTAGGTTTCAAATTTTGAGTAAATTAGGGCACAAATTGGGTAACTCGGTGTACGCAGTCTACCACTTATCAGGTCGCGTATACGTTGGGTTATACGCGAATGTGAAAATTATAAGGCGTGTATACCCAACCCTATATGCGACTGTAAATGAAGTATCTCGCGTACAAGTCCGTAATCAATAACTTCTATGGTTGCTAACTCAAATTTTGACTTTTATCTGGTAGGATGGTGCTAGAATGGAGGGAAAGGGAGCACGAGGAGGTAGATGTTGTTGTGGAAAGATATCTCGAGGCTCAAATGGTCTTGAAAAGATGTGGCTTATATAAATTTTGGGCACTTAAAGGGATGAAGTCCCAGGTCAGGTTGCTTGAGATGCTTGTGGGTTAATGGGACCCTCACAGTGAAAGCTTCAACCTCGATGAGAAACCATTGAGGATTGAAGTAGAGAATATCTACTTTTTGACTGGATTATCACGCCGGGGTGAGGTGGTAAACCTCAAATCACAAGGAGCAGGGAGAGTAATGAAAATAAAGGAGTACATAGATGCTCATTGTGTAGCAGGGACTCCTATGGTCATGAGTGAACTCCCCATCCGAGCGATTAACAATCTCAGCCTCAAGAATGTTGTCCTCGTGTTGACCAGGATCACAAGCTCAGCTTCGCTGCACAAGGCATTGAGACTGCTCATGTTATATGTTGTAGAGTGTTTGAGACCCACATTATATGATTGGTGTAGCTCACTACTGGCTAATATGAAGAGCCAATTGACAGAGTTCAAACAGGGTAGCAAGAGGAACTTTGGGTTCCCCTCTATCTTATGAAGTTTTTTCTTCGAGCGGGTTCTAGGTTTGGGACCTAGAGTCGATATTCTTCCGAGAGGACCTCGCGATCCAGCCATGGCACGATGGACCAAGGTAATGAGACAACAGAGGGGAGGTAGGGTGCCCACACCTACAACGAGGATTTATTCTACTGGTGGCAGCGATAGGTCAATGCTCTGGATGACTACCCCTATGTAGGGATCGACTTCAGAGGGGATCCTGACATGCCACTCCCACCATGTGTAACACACCCACTACGAAATTAAAAAACTTTCGGCCTTTTTCATCTTTTCTTCGATAAACAGAATCCCCGAATCCCGACAGAACCTGATACAAACCCTTCTACCCCTTAACCGCACTCATATGATCGGCGGATATGACCACAAGTCTTATCGGGGAGGTGCTTGTCAGCTTTCGTGATTCGGGAAATCACGGTGCATGTATTCCCCTTTCCCTCTTATCTTTCGAAGGGCCTAAATCCGAAATGGATCTAACCGCTTAACATGATTAACAACAACCTAGGTTAAGTCTGGGCACTCTACCCTTTGGGATTTTGCATACCAGAACTTCAGGGGATGCGATGACAGGAGGTTTCACATATGGTTTTCCCGAGAGCCAAAACTCCGAAAATGCCAATTCTAAACATGCTTCACTGTTTTGGGGTTTCCTCCATCGAGATTTCAGGGTATGCGACGACAGGAGGTCTCGCACCTGGTTTTCCCGGGAACCGAAACTTCGAATCCTACATACATATATATATATGTCGCTCAACTCATTTCAGGAATTCACAAACCGATTTTTCGGGACTAGCGAGCACAAGAAAACTTACCGTTAGGTATCCTAGGTGTCAAAATATTGAAGCACCCTACCTCATCCGTGCTATTATTATTTCGGGGTTTCGTATGCCAGGAATTCGGGATATGCGCAGACAGGAGGTCTTGCACTTAGGTTTCCCGAGAGATGAAACTCCGAAACCGATATTCATTTCTAAGATCATTTCAGGGTTTCTCCTTTCAGGATTTTGCATTATAAAACGTCAAGGGGTTCATGCCCTTCGAAACTCCAGAAGCCGAAACACCAAAGTATCATATTTATGCACACTAGGCCATCTCAGGACTTCGCAAGTCAGGATTTCGGGACTTGCGAGTACAAGGGAATACACCCTTGAGTATTCCAATTTCTGAAATGCCAAAATATCGTAGCATGTCTGCGTATCGTCCTTTCGGGATTACACCCATCTGGATTTTGGGACTGGTGTGTACAAGTGACTTGCCTCTAGGTATCCCGGGTGTCGAAATACCAAATCATCTTAACTTGTCCACGCCCCGTCATTTTGGGGTTTCATATATCAGGATTTTGCGAGTCGTGAGGACAAGGGTTCTTATCCTCTAGTTCCCCGGGTGCCAAAACGCCGAAACATTTACCGGCCACCTCGTGTACTCTACAATTGGACGGTCCATGCACTCCCATGAGTCTTGGGATCGACAGTCCTGATTTCTTCGTTACTTGCGAAGGTTAAAAAAGGGTCGAGGCATTATCGCCTGCGTTCCTTCATTCAATTTTTACGGTCATAACCGGCCTTAGATCCTTCGAAAGGATCTCATTCGTGCATTTAGAAAGAGGGAGGTTATCCTGGGTACCTAACCACCGAAAGGTCCCAACTCATCCACACGCTGTCATTTTGGGATTTCGCAAGTTGGGATTTCGGGACTTGCGAGTGCAAGGGAACTCACCCTTGGGTATCCCAGGTATTGAAATGCCGAAATGTTGGAGTCTACGAGGACCATTCTCCCTCGTGTAAGATTTCAAGACTTAAACTATAACATCCTCCTTTGGGTCCTCAGACAATTTACAACAGGTTTTGAAGACCAGATTAGAAGGTTTTCTAGAAGGTAAATGAGTGGTCTCGAAAGGGTGCCTTTGTGGGGAAAT
>CBVK0103191579.1:0-12362 GCA_900067695.1 Picea abies | reverse complement strand
ATTGACCTTTATTACATCCGAATATATTGTTCTACCTATGTGCGGGTTAGCACCCTAACAGTCAAAAAAAATTATTTGCAAATAGATATGTCTCTAATGGGATCTCGTGGAATCAATTAATACTTGATATTTCGTTGTGTGGAGAAATAAAAAATACTTAGAAACATAAATCAAATATAGTACCAGTTATTAGTTCATTAGTTTGAGTCTCATTGATAGGTGTGTATTGCAGTCTTTCACTTGGGAGACCAAGCATTCCTACATTCAAGGAAATGATTGACTCAACAAGCCAATGAATTATAATCCCTGTGGATTAACCTCACAAACATGAAATACAAAGACAGAGTACCATTCAAGATAATTTTCAAATCAGTCTACAAATAATTACTCAAACTCTTGCAAACATGCTATTGATCTAATCTTGGAATCACTAGCTAGAAAGGAAAGAAGTATAATCTTTGAATTAAACTAAACACACAGGAACTATGCACTCATAAATGTTATCTTCTTAAAAATGTATTTTTAGATATCTTTTATATAATTAATTTTCAACTAGTTCAAGGGGTTAATTAAAATGTTTTTTATTAATGTTGTTGTGTATTTGGCTAGTTTCATATAAGTAGATACTTGGTTTCATAATCATCCTAGATAAATCACACTAACCTATCCCAAAAAAATTAATATAAATATCATACATATAAAAAAACAAATAAAATTAATATAAATATCATACATATAAAAAAACAACATATAAAAAAAACAAATACATGAAAAATACTCTCCCGTATGATAATTGTGGAGCATTTGAAAATGAGACTATTGTGTCACTTGCAAAGTGTTGAAAGTTCTAGACATGTGTTTCTACTATGATTATAGAAATTAAATGTTGTAGGTGTCACTCAACTATTCCAAGAAAATAGCAAGAGACTGAAACTCATAAATGCAACGTCATCAAAACACTAAACATATTCATTTGTTGGTTCAATGGTAAGGTAGCGGTCCTCAATAAGCATAAGGTCATATTCAATAGACATGAGGTCATCTTTAATAGTTATAATAATCACAACCTTATTGATATTGTTCCTATGGAAACAATCTTTGTTGCAATTCATAAGCATGTTTGTGAGTTTCAACTCCTAATGGAATCAATAGCCATGTGAGGTAGAATTAATGGAGGTGATGGTTTATTGATATTTTATGGGATAGTGATATTTGAATATGATCAATATTCACATGCATAATTGATTTGGATATCTTGCAGTATCATGATTCAACTTTGATGTACAAGAGCATGATGATCTAGAAATTATGATTGCAGTTTCCATTAGATATCAACAACATAATAACATGTGTTACTTCGATTTCTTTACTCCATAGATGATAACATGTGTTACTTCAATTTATTTACTCCATATATGGTTTTTGCACAAGTCCTAACATGTTTATTTCATGGTACATGTGTATTTCATAGTACATGTTATGCACCATTGATTAGTTAGTTGATGGATGTTGTATTTACGATGTGCCCTTTCTAGTTATAATTGCAACAAATATTTTGCTCTTGCACATAATGAACATGTGGTTGTATTCTCATGTTTTCATTGTTTAATGTAGTGAAATTTATTTCTTAGCTAGCACTGGTTTACTAGCCTCATCCTTGGAGAAGTTGGTTGATTCAGAGCATACTTATGTGATTTGGTTAGAAACCCCTTCTTACATTGCCTTGATTGATTTCAGAGCTCTTCTAGCTGCTACCTAGTTGCTTGTATTTGACATGATGTGAGACTCTTTGTACATGTGGCACACTATTGTTCACTTGAGCCTTTCCTTGCACCTTGCCCCTCCATGCTCCTTTACAATATTATTTCACACTTTGGTTGGTGATGTGTCTTAAAAAATTGGTATTGGTGGCATGTTTTAACAATTTTTTATATCAATGTGTATCGATAT
Organism: Picea abies; assembly: GCA_900067695.1. NCBI lineage: Eukaryota > Viridiplantae > Streptophyta > Pinopsida > Pinales > Pinaceae > Picea > Picea abies. The sequence goes on along the minus strand of CBVK0103191579.1, from coordinate 10,412 downwards.
TTGGTTTTAGACCTTGGCATGGTGACATAAGGTGGTGAGTTTGAGATTGACCTACCTAGAAATGTTATACCCATTGTCATTAGCATTGAGCCTATGATTGATCTTGACTTTGGAAACATCAGAAATTTTGTGGGTATGATTATGGTGCAAGCTTTGATGTGATGGCAATGGGTTTTGTTGTGATTGGGTGTATGAGGTATTCAATTCTCTTGTGTGGATGCTTCCCACCACGTTGATATGGGTTGTTGTTTTTATCTGATGATTAGTAATCTCTAGTTATGTTTTACTTTCCCATTGCCTCCCTTATGCTCTCTCATTCTCATATGTCACTTACATTTTATATTGTTTGGTTCTACATTTGGTTCTAGGGGATGAACCGGTTTGGTCCTTATTTTTATCTTTTGTGATTTATCTTATTGTATTATTAAGGACTCTATGGATGTGCCCTTATGTTTTGTGGTTAGGATTATTGGTGGTGCTACTGTCTTTAAGATTGCTTTGTTGCCACTGGAGTTTGAAGCTCACCCTATTGATTGTTTAGTTGTAAAGGAACCAAGATAGGCTTGTGACCCTTCTACTTATAATTTGAATGTTTGATTTTTCATTGGTAATTGGGATACCACCGTTGTTTTATGCTATGAATTTGCATATTTTGTGTGGTTTCTACTTGTCCTTCAAGATGCCTATTTAATTTTCTCTCTTTGCACCATAGTAAGAACCCCTTTCTTGAGTGGTTACCTATTAGATTTATGGTTATGTTTTTGTTTTCTAACTTCCAAGTCTTACTTGAATTGTTGCTTCAAGCTAGAAATATTATAGGTGCTTGAACTTGAGGCCCTTACACTATACTTGCATGCCTATGCCATTCCTTCCTTTCATTTCCTTTGCATGCCTTTCTAATTATAATATGTTGGCGAATTACTTGTTCTAGTGTGTTTTGGTTTGTAGTTTGGCTATGATTTTGTGTTTTGAATTAAATACCTCAAGCATGTTATTTACCTTTCCCACTCAATTGTCATGACTCATAACCCTACTTTGTTGCATTTGCACTATTTTTTTTATAAGTAAGTGGTAGGTTATTGATTATATATAATAGGTGGGAAAAAATATTTACATGTTAGTAAGAAATTCAATGGTGGAACCTCAAACTGTATTCTCTAGAGTGGCCTACTAATCCCTTGGCTTAAGTACTATGATAAACAAAGTTTAAATTTTTATGAGTATTTCCTAGTCCTTTGGGCTTTATAGATTAATATAAAAAAGGAAAGAAATATGTAGTATATCCTAGCCTTTGGTCCTTACATTCTATATAAAAAAAGGTGCATATTTGAAAAGAGATCGACCCTTTGTTTCTAAAACTTTTGAAATGAAACACAAAATGATGGAAACTGAAAGATGGATAGGAAATCTAGGTTATACAATATATTTTTCCTCTTCATATAGGGAGTTGGGATGTTGGGAATCATTTCCATATTGGTGGTCGTCTCCTTCTCTCTTTGTTTTGTCTTATAAATCCTAGATCAAATGTTGGACGGCTTGTCACAGGAAATAATATTTATCACTCAATTGTGGCATCCCTTTCTTAATTTATTTTAGCAAGGGGTTACTCATTGGGTCGTTTCACACTTGCACGTGCCATTCTTAATGTTGGGTGGTTAATACCCAAGGTTCGTCCAGAGTTGACCAACAAAAACCCCAAAGCATCAGCATATCAATCTTCAACTAAGGTTGAAGAAGGTCTCACCTGAGACGTTGTGAGGATCGTAGATACCATCTAGTTTTGTGTCGAGGATGAAGGGATAAACACATAGAGATACATCGAGGATTGCATTCATGTCAGTCATGGCACCTTACATAACAGATGAAAAAACATAACAGAAAGCACACATTCATTCATTCATTCCCCACATTTACAATATATTGCGCCATGTTGATCCTTACAAACCTTTAACATATGACAGACTCAGACTTACAAACAAATACATTAAAATACTATAGAGGCTCAGAGTGAGCCATTAGAATATCCCTTGAACAATGAACAACTAGTAGTAACCCAGTGAATCAACCCTTTATTTGTCCTTGTTGATTCCTTTTATATCCTTCTCGCTCTAGTGTGTTGTCTCTTTCATTTTTTCTCCACTCACTCTATTGACTAACAATCTCGCATGCTTATGTCACCTGCATGTATTCCACATAGCCTTTCTAGAATCGGGGCAATATTAACTACCTTGCCAGCTCATATTCTATCTGCTCCACGTTCCCTTATGTTGTTGGAAGTAATCATTCAGGGACATTTCCCAAAGATTCTTTTCTTGACTCTAGTGTGTGTCTTCTTGATTTTTGGTGTGCATCCCAAAACTCAGACTAGCATGCCTTGGCAGAACTAGACTTGGTGTGCATTAACAAAAATTGATCTGGCACGTGCTTCTTGTCGATCATCGCACATTTGCTTGAGTGCACGCAAAAATGGAATGAGCACGCACAACTTCATTTATGTATGTGTGTGATATATACCCAAAACTTTGGGTGCAAACATTACTTCTCTATGAGACAGAATCTAGGTGACAGAAAATTAGTTCCTTACTGTGCCAATAGAGATCCATGATCATAGAGTACCTAGTGGTCCTTCCTATTGAAAATATTTTGTCTAGTGTGATAGTGGTTAATCCCTTGTCTATCCACTTACCACCAATGGAAAATATACAACCTTCTACCTTCTCCTCCAAATTATTTAGTTTGTGCATGGTGGTGGCTTTATTCCTACCTTTGAAACCCTACATAATATTCTAATCCTTGACATTTTTCCCTTCGTTCAAGTTTATCTAGGTTTGTCTTCCTAGCATGCCTTGCGAGAAGGAGGTATACCCTTGACTTTGTGTTTGGGTGGTGTTAAGTTGGCTTCTTTCTCTTTCTCCTATAATTGGTGCTCCTTCCCAATAGTTTCCTCTGCTTCCTGCTTGAGGTGATTGGCGTCATAAAATAGAATAGGTACATTATAGTCCATTTGCACTCCTACACTACATATTTCAACCTTTGTTTAGTTATCCTCCACCTTTTCCCAACTAGTTAGTTTTTGATTCCTACTACATAGATGCAGGGAAATTAAAGAAGCCATTTTATGTTGGGTATGGCTAATCATTAGGAGGATTTTGGTCCAAGGACATATGGCTATAAAACCCCATATCTTTGAGATCGAAATCACACTTTTGTAAGCTATGATTTTTCAATGTACTAGTCTCATCATGGTTGTGGGAGTCCTTGTCCTAGAAGTGTGTCTTATCTAAAGCTCCACTTTGCCTTCTTTGGTCGTCTTTGTCACCATCAAATCAAAATCATTTGTGAACCAATCTTTTGTGATGAATGTCATATTCAGGTGATTTGTTTTGACCAACTTCCTCCCATACCATGTTACGAGTGTCATCCTCCATAATAGCCATTTTCATGTGGCATGTGCCATCTTCTACTATTGGGTAGTGGTCATGGTTGCCAACCGGTGGTACAATAGGAGTGTCACATCACATCTTTGACACCCCATATGGGTCGGTTCAATATTCTTGGTTGATCTCAAGAAGGTCTCTTCTAAGATCATTATCTTGCAAGGTATCCCATTCTTAATCCATATCATTGTCTTCCCACCAAATGCCTTCATTTGTGAGGCTTTCTACTAGTTTGTTAAATTTGGTGGTGATTTTATAGATTACATTATAGAGGGATATGGGTGTAAATTTGTTTGTCGATGAAGCATCTCTTTCCTTTGGGATTAAGGTGAGGGAGGTGGCATTGAAAGCTTTAAGAAGTTCCCTTATTTGTCTTGAGTCCTATACCACTTCATGAACTTCCCTTCCTATGTCTTCCCAACATGATTGGAAGAAGTATGTTGTGAACTGATAGGAACCTAGGAATTTGTTGGAGGTCATGTCTTTAAATACTTCTTTGACTTGTTCATATCATATTTTGTGTAGTTTGAGGGTGTTTTGGTCAACCATGACCATATTGAGGGCGTTTATTCTATTGCTTGGATTTTTTCCTTTGTGGGTTCTAAGGGAAGTTTGTTGAAGTGGTTGACGAGCTCATGTTATATCTCCTCATCAATTTTGAGCCTGGTACCCTGTTCATTTTGGAGTAAGTATATATTTTTTTATTTCTCCTTTTCATGGTGGTTTGGTGAAAGAATATAGTGTTTTTGTCCCCCTATCTAAGCCACTAAATACATGATTTTTGTTTCCATGGACATTATTCTTGATAGTTGCAAGCCATGGTGCTTTCTCAAAGAATGATTTCCTATTTTTCAAGGTCTTCATTCATTCGTGTGTCCATTATTTCTAGTTGGAGTGCTTCCATTTTGTGTTCCATATAACCCCTATCTTGGAAGATGTTATTGAACTTCTCTTTGTTCCACTATTTGAGTTTATTTTAATGCTTTTGATTTTTTTGTTGGAGTTTACACATTTTGGTTCCTTGGATTTTGTGGCCATCAAGCACCCCTCAAGCTACCACCCTCCCATTTTTTGTTGAAAATTCAGATGTGTGAGACAGAATTTATTGAACCTTAATGGAGTGGCTCATGGTGTTTCATTGTTGTCCCTTTACAATGATATAGGCTAGTGGTTTGAGATTGCACTGGGTATCACCTCTATTTCTATATTATAACCTTTTCTCCAAAAAACAATTCTAAGAGAAAGATCTATTGAGGAATAATATAATTCTCTAGGTGCCCTTGCATTTGTTGTTCTAGGTGTGGGAATTACTACTAGCCTCAAAGAGTCAATGACATATCTAAAACATTGTTTGTCTTCACCTGATCTCTTGACACCCCCTATAATTTCACCCAATGAGGTTTTGAGGTTGAAATATTCACCAAATATCCATGGTTCTCCTTATAGAAATTCCCCTAATGCTTGTAGGGTGTCTAGGAAAGCTCCCATCACTACTTCTTGTGCATTTAAATCTGACGGTGGTACGTCAATTTGTCGATGCAATTCCATCGGCACTCCGACGAAACCTGGTTATGAATTTCATCAGTTTAATGGGTCGTATATCTGATGAAAATATTGACGTCGTATATTCGACACACTGTCATTGGTTATGTCGATGACCCTAAGGACTAAAATCTCGTTGAAATCAACCATTATTTCCAGCAGATACTTAGTGGAAGTCTGACGTAATGACACGTCGCATATTCGATGTCCATGTAATAGATCCGACGAAGGGGCAATACCTTCCAGTGATATTATTGTCAGACTTATCATCGGATGTCTGAATTTCACCTTCATCGTATATTCAAAGTCTATATAATATATCCAACAGAGGTTTTATACCTCCAATGCATTTTACTGTCAAACAGTTTGTCAGATATCTAACGAAACCATGTATATTAAAAAATAAATAAAACTCCAGTTGGTGTTCATGCATGGGAAGTGTAGAAAATTGGTTAACACTTATTTTCTTTATGAATATTGAATTGGTGAAGATTATACTCTCACTTTTCTTCTATAGTTGTGTCAATAGTGGTGGGAAATGGAGGATATTCATATTAAAAACCTATTTCTTTTACAAATGTGGTCTAGAAGAAATCATCTACTTTGTATCATCCTACATCTACTATGTATATTGTGGAGAAATCTAAGGAGGTGCCAAAGTTGGAGGTCTCTAATCCTAATGTTGAAAAATTAATTTCATATTACAAATCCTCTTCTCTAATGTGCATATTTAATGCATTTTGACCTTCCACATCGAATTTGTACTAGTGGATTTACTCAACTTGGACAAAACATTATGAGTTTTATTTTTGCTCTAAGATTTTATTTTTTTAATTCAATTTTCAAATCATGTTGATTATCAAAAAGATTTAGAGGATGTTGGATTTGGGGAAGAGAGGGTCTTTTTCATAACTCATGGTTCCCTAATTTTGATCCAACCAATATGTTTATAATAAAAATGTTATCTATACTATGGATAGCTATATAAAAATAGATCTAAAGTGAATTAAGCTAGGTATTTTCACATATGTATCTTTATGTTTTTTGATTGACATTAGCTAGGTTTTTCAAGATAATTTTCCCTTACAACAATAAATTTTTAGATGGGTTCAGGTTTTGGATTATAATAATACTTCTTTTCTATGTTATCTCTACCAATAAATAGGGCATCTATAGGATTCTTGTCCTAAAATTAGATCATACTCTAAATGGAATAGGTGGAAGGAAAGAAAAACAAAAGGTTGGAAATAATGTTAACAACCATATATAGAGGATGAACATGATCATAATGATGTAAATCAACAACCTCCTATTTCAACAAAGGAGAACAATTTTTTTCTAGAAGTTCCAAATGAGAAACCGTGTCCTCCTGCGGTGGATAGAGAAGAAGAATGAATGCACTTCTTTCCTCATTGATGGTTATCATTGTACATGAATCTCCTTCAGGGGTTTTCAATTCTAGTTAATCACTCTAGAATCTTCTTTATAGGGGTGGCATGCATGAATCTCCTTCAGGGGTTTTCAATTCTAGTTAATCACTCTAGAATCTTCTTTATAGGGGTGGCATGAGATTTTTCAATTCTAGTTAATCATTATGGAATCTTGTTTAGAGGGGTTGCATGAGATTAAAAAGAAGAATGAATGAAAATGTAGGTTTGAGGATTATTTTATTAAGAGACATAAATGAAATATTAATTACATACTTAAGTCTAATTATGAACCCTAATGATTATAACCCCTAATGTTTAACATAGTACTACAGTTGGATCGTCTCATCCTAGGATAAACTAACAAAATTCCTCTCAAGGGCTGAAGAAGAATGCTCCATGGGTCTTATGATAAAAAGATCCTTCTTAATAGTGAAATGCTCCTCAAATAATGGGAAATACTTTCCTTGTGCAATGATTGAGCTAAATTTGTTTAAAGGAAGTAAAGTACCCATATCCCAAGGGTGTGTAAATAGACTAGGAAGGCAGAGGAGTATTAGGAGAGAAATCACCTGAGAAGAAAAGGGAGGAAAGAGAAAGCAAAAACTCAGTAATTGCTGGGCCATGAGTATTAGGATAAACAAAAATTAATTACTGGATAATTATTTTGTGGAGAATAATTATCCTTAACGAGGTTTAAGTAATTATTTACCAAAGAATGGTATTCTAAGAGATATTGATTAAGTATTTTAATTGGACTACAGGAGAGGGGAAAATGTCATCCTCTAGTCAAGCAAGCCTAAGATCCCTATAGTGACATGGTGAATTGATGGCAACTAAGAACATCAGTGTGATAGCGCATGCTAATATTCAATGGTATGACGAGTTGAGTGGGGTCCAATATGATTCGTAAACCTTAGGTGTTGAATGGATCCTAACCATAGGTTGGGAGGTCTTACATGCACCGAGACTATCCATTGACAGAAATGGAATATTCCTTGATACCATATTCATCGGAGAGAAGCGAAGAGTATGTTGGGAGAAGGCTCAAGTTACGATGGATGCGGGCCTGCATGGATTAAAGTTTCATTGTGGCAGGATAGGATAGTGCCACATCAAGACCAGGGTGTCGCCACATTAGTTGGTGTGGACAATGAGAAGTCATGAGGATGTCACATGGAAGTAAGAGAGATGTTTCCTATGTAAACCTGAGAACTTCAAAAGGTCATAAACCTCATTCCATAGCTCATCTATGAGTGAACTTATCGTCATTGGAAATAACTTGATGAGCAGAAGACGATGGAGCTGTGATAGAGAAGATTTGAGATGATTGCGAAAAATGAAAAATTTATACCCCATCCCTTAAAAAGGTACCTAGGGGTAGGGTGTGTGACAGAGTGGTATCGGAGTAGGAAACAACACTTGGCCTACTTGGGCTCATGAAAAAGTCAAATAAATTTCTTTTCTTAGAAAACTCTCAAAGGGGGAGCGCACCCTACCCTACCCTATATAGTAGAGCATGATTCAAACACTAGGAATGGATGGGCCGAAAGATCAGTCATAGGACAAGTTTACCAAGGCTAAGATGAGCCTAATAAAATCATCTATCATCATAAGGAAATTATTTTCATAATATTCTTGAGGAGAGGGATTGTATATTGAAATTTTGTTGGGAAATTACTCAACAAAAAATTGAATCATGTTGGATTGTAGCAAAAGAATCATATCACTTCTTTGGAGAAATGATAGCCACTCCTATAGGAGTGGGATTATGTTGATGGACACTAATGAAATGATAGCCACTCCTATAGGAGTGGGATTATGTTGATGGACACTAATAACAAGACTTAGAGGAGAATGGATTGAATAGGTTGGAAGGTAGCCTGAAAATTTGGGCTAATGAATCCTTTGGTAATCACAATTACTACTTAAATATGAGATTAGGCATTGTGAGTATAATTCACCATGTTTAGAGGCCTTATGGAAATATGTGAGGTCAACTTATTTGACCTGTCATAACAAAACAATTTCTATTGGGATAATCCCCTCTATGAAAAACAAAAAGGAGTCCTATGGATTGAGGATAACCTTCATGAAAGAAGTAAAGTGACATGAGCAAGTTCAGGAGCTCATGGATGTGTTGAGGGACTGTATATCCCTAATAACTTAAGGGTGTTCCTATGAAAGAGGTAAGAAAGTGGAATATGTGTACACTACATGCATAGGTGAAATGATTGGTGCATAATGATATGATAGAATGCATATGGAAAAAAAATTATTGAACATGCAAATTAGACATATTATAACCTATGGTTGGTTGTAAGGTATGGTCTACTATTGGAACTTTTAGGTGAGAATGACCTTATGTCAACAGAAATTAATAGAAAGAATGAAATGTCGATAATTTTGCAACCTATTACCTTATTAAGATAGGACTATAAGGATTAATGAGAGACCGATGCAAGGCTCAATTAAGGAGGTGTCAGAACATCTTTGGATGAATAGTGTATTATATTGACATCCAGAGGTGGATGGTAGACATATGGATATGGATTGATATACTCAAATAGAAATAAAGAGGGAGTTTAGGAAAAGGTTCCCTTGTAGATATCTATTGACCGAGAATGAATCTAGACATGAAGAAGAGACTAGAAGTGGTTATCTTACTACCTTGGGTAATGCAGTAGCTACCCATCTGAATTTTGATTTATATAATGTTTTTATAGTAGAAAGGGAAAAAGTGGCCTTTGTTGGTTGTTTCCATGTAGAGAGGGTAGCATCATTATGAACTATGACTATGAGACTAGTCATATTATTGACTATAATCTATAACTAAAGAACACTTATATTAACAAAAAAAAAAAAACTAAAATATCAATGTGAATGATTGAGATAAAAAGGTGCAATCAATGCACCTACATATATACAAATATATGTATACATGCTTAAAAGAATAATATGACTTCCTGATCAAGTAGTATGTGAGGCAAGATGTGTACTTACCAGATTTGAACAATGCCATGGATGCATGGTTAACCCTATGGTGGAGGTTCTGATTATACCGACGAAATAATAGCTTGAGGAGGATGTTTCCCATTTCCTTGAGAAAAGATAGAATACATTGTTGAAAGAATAAATGAGTAGGGATGCCCTGTTGTCACGATAAAATGTGACATGATTATGCATGAGAATGATTGTGGAAAATCGTGAATTAAATGGTTTTAAATTAAAGATGCATGTGAGATGTAAAGTACACCTATGGTGGACACGCATAGTCTTATGACGATGCATGTGGTTAAGTGCATTATGAATATAATTTAACATAACAATGAATATGTGTGGATGAACAATATGGATGCATAATAAAGAGTTTCATGCTGAAGGAGCTCCCTATGAAGGAATTGTGTAAAGACTCTGTCCGGAGAACGGATTCAAAACCTTAATGACACCAAGAATTTGGAAGTGGGATGTAAGACTATCTATATAAGAATCCAATATTACATTCTAAAACATAATGCATGAATGGAAGACTAACAAATGAATGTTGACTATTCTAATGTCTAAATAGTAATGTGTAGAATGCACATGTTCATAATTCATTGTGAACAAACAAATCTTGTTGTTGTAGCATGATGAATTATCCAAGAATCTTAAGGTGAACCTAACCAAGACTACTCAAGGAAAAGAGAATAAATACCCCAACATGGAGTAGATTGCATAAGCAAAGAAGGAGAAAAGGAGGAAAGTTTCTCACTTTAAAAATTTGAATTACTTAACAGAGTTGTAATCCTTAAAAGAACAATTGTGGAAATAAGTACAACTGGTGAAAGGGAAAATGAAAAAACAAGTATAAACTTGGTTAAAGCCATGAATGTGTAAAGGTAGTGAGACCTTGGGAATAGTTCAGTTAAGCTAAAAATTCTAGACCCTGTAAAAGGAGTTGGAAAGAGGGAAGAGTCCCTTAACTCTTTTTTCTTGTTGTGTATTTTGTTTCTCTAGGATGAGG